>JAHHUM010001477.1:600128-705213 GCA_036173005.1 Crenichthys baileyi
TCTTTGGGAATAGGGGCTCGTTTTAGCGGGTTTCTAGGTTTGAAAGCAAAACCTGAAGGGAACCACTTTTCTGAAACAGCTCACTAAATTTTCCCCAAACCCCCGAAAAATTTTGTTTCACAAAAAAAGGGAAATTTTGAGTGGACCTTTGCATTATTTGGGTCTTTATTTTTTCACCCTTTCTGGTAAAACTGCTGCTGTGTTTGGGACCCATTGTTCGTTAATGACCCATTGGACCAACCCCCCCAGGGTTGGAACAGAGGGGACTAACATTGACTCTAGAATTTTTTGGTCAGAGGAGAGAGGAGATAAGGGCACTTTGCATTACGAAAGGTGTCCAGGCCCTTTAAAAGGCTCCCAAACCCAATCCCAATTCAATTTTCAGTTTTTTTATATGCCCCCTTTCAGAGAAATGTCGCCCAAATTTCCCATTTTTACAAAGTAAATTTAAATCAAATCATAAAAGTTTCCCAAAAGTCAGGTAAATACATTTCCAAATTTAATCCTAACCATTAAACGGTTTAGCCGATTCAGTTATTTATTAAAAAATTGGATAAAAATTTTTTTTGTCAAAGGGAAACCCCGGGCAGTTTGGGCATCCAGTCAGTGCTTGCGGGCATTCATCCCCGGGATGAGCAGTAGAGACAGGGGGACATTCACTGGCGTTGACTTTGCAGCAATCCAAAATAATGAGCATGCATGTAGCGACATGGAGGGGAAAAAACTCCCTTTTCCCAGGGAAAAAAAACCTCCAGCAAAAAACCAAAAACCGGGCAGGTGAGGGGCCCCACTGCCACGCCCGGGCCCGGGGTTAGAGAAAAACAGAGCAGAGACACAAAGAGAACAAAAAAGCATTTGATCCAGGAGTTCTTTCTTTTGGAAGGAAAAAAAAAAAGTTAATGGATTTAGCCCCTTTTTTTTTTTGGGTCTTTTCCCCCAGAAAGAAAGAACAGATAAACTTGACCCAAGTTTTCAAGTTTAGAGCCTGAAGAGGGGCACATAGATTTAGTTACAGTAGAAGCTCGGGCAGAGCTATGTCTAGGAGAGAGAAAGGGTTAAACCAAAAGGGACAGGGCCATGTGGTCACGGTAGAGGGGAAAGCATTAAGTTGTTGCCAGCAAAACCCTCGGAGGATTCTCCCCAGAAAGGTTCACAGGTGGGACAAGATCGGGCCCAGGTGTAGCTTCTGGGAAAGAAAAAAGAGAGAGAACATAAATTTTAAAGCTGAAATAACAGCAAAAAATGCAAAATTGGAGAGTAGTGGGAGAAGTAGCGAAGAGGGAAAAAAGTGGTCATTATGTCCTCAGCAGCCAAAGCCAAGACAGCATAATACACAGAAAATTTTAGTTCAGATTATTTATTTTAGAGACGGGCTTTTAAAAACCCAATGTCGTTTCAAGGCACCCCACAAAGGGTCCCCCTGATGGTCTTTGGGTTATACTAAAAACCACAAGGATTTGGGGAAACCTTTTCTTTTCAGGGCTGATTATAAACCCTGGAAAAGAAAAAGGGGGCATAAAAGGGAGCAGAAATGGAGGGTGTGTTGCACCCAAAACCCTAACTGAGGGTGGGTTTTTGGGAAAACCCGAAATCCCCCTTACTCCAAACCAAAAAGGAAAAGGGAAAAAATCCCTCCCTGATAAACTAAGGGCCCCTCTAACTATAAGCTTTTTCAAAAAGGAAAATTTTTTGCCCTTAAAAAATAACAGGGGGGTCCCCCTCACGGACTAAAAATGGGGGCTGGTTCCAAGGAGAGGAGCCTATAACTAAAGGATTGCCCCCATTCTACTTTAAAAGGAATCTAGAACCACCCGTAAACCTGCAGTCAGAACGAAGTGCTCTGTTTGGAACATATGGAACAATCAGATCTCTGATGTATGATGGAGCTAGATCTTAAAGGGCTTTATATGTGAGGAGGGAATTTTTAAATTCTATTCTGGATTTAACAGGGAGCCCAATGAAAAGGAAAACTTTAAAAAGGGGAAATATGATCTCTCTTTTTTAATTTTCATCAGAACTCTTGCTGCAGCATTTGAATCAGCTGGAGGCTTTTAACTGCATTTTGTGGACATCCTGATAGAAAGAATTACAATAGTCCAGCCTTGAAGTAACAAAAGCATGGACTAGTTTTTCAGCATCAATCCGGGACAGGATATTTCTAAAATTTTTGGGAAAAGGGTTTCCCGGGGAGAAAGAAGGAAAAATCCTAGAAACCTGTTTAATATGGGTTTAAATGACATGTCCTGGCAAAAATAACACCCAAAGGGTTTTTTCTTTATTACCGGAGGTCAATTTTTTAATGCCATCCCCCAGGTTAAGTGATTGACTAAGCAGTTTCTTTTTTTAAAGACTCCGGTCCAAAAGACGACAACTTCTGTCTTGTCTGAATTTAGAAGCAGAAAATTTAAGGTCATCCAAGTTTTATGTCTTCAAGACATGCTTGTAGTCTATTTAAGGTTGGGGTTCATCAGGATTTATGGATAAGTAAAATGAGTTTCATCAGCGTAACAGTGAAAATTTTTTCTATGCTGCCTGATAGTTTGACCTTTTGGAAAGCATATATATGAAAAGAAAAACGGCCCAAGTACTGAACCCTGTGGTACCCCACAATTAACCCTGGAGTTTTAAAGATGTTTTATCATTTACATGAAAAAACGGAATCTGTCAGACAAATAAGATTTAAACCAGCCTAGCGCTGTTCCCTTGATCCCTACAGCATATTCCAGCCTTTTTAAGAGAATATTATGATCGACTGTATCAAATGCAGCACTGAGATCTAACAGAACCAGTACAGACACAAGTCCATTATCTGAGGCAATAAGAATATCATTAGTGACTTTCAGCAGAGCTGTTTCAGTGCTATGATGAGCTCTGAAACCTGACTGAAACTCTTCAACCAGGTCATTGCTGTGTAAATGCTCACACATTTGATTAGCAACTATTTTCTCAAGAATTTTAGATAACAATGGAAGATTGGATATAGGTCTGTAATTTATTAAGTCATCTCGATCAAGTGAAGGTTTCTTAAGTAAAGGTTTAATTACAGCTACCTTAAAAGCTTGTGGTACATATCCATTTACTAAAGATAGATTAATCATATCTAAAATCTAAAAAGTAATCATTTTCGGGAGTATGTCAAAGATTTTATTTTTAATAGAATCAATTTTATTTAAGAAGAATCCCATAAAGTCATGACTGCTGAGAGCTAAGGGAATGGATGGCTCAACAGAGCTATGACTCTGTGTAAGTTTAGCAGCTGTACTAAAGAGAAACCTAGGGTTATTCTTGTTCTCTTCTATTAATGACGAGAAATAAGCTGTTCTAGCTTGGTGAAGTGTCTTTTTATACAACAGTAGGCTATTTTTCCAGATTAAGTAGGAATCCTCAAGGTGTGTAAAGCGCCATTTTCTCTCCAATTTTCTAACATTGTGCTTTAAAGTACGCAGCTCTGAATTAAACCAGGGAGCCAGCCTCCTATAAATAACCTTCTTTTTCAAGGGGCTGCATTGTCTAATGCACCACGCAATGATGAAGTAACACTATGAACAAGAGAATCAATTTGTGAAGGGGAAGAAACAAAATTATTGCCCTCATCTGTCTTTTTCTGTGATAATGAGGAAATTAAAAGTGGAACAGATTCTTTAAAGGTTGTTACAGCATTGTCTGTTAATGATCTACTATAATGAAATTTTCTTTCAGGTGTGGAGTACTCTGTTAAATTAAACTCAAAGGTTATTAAAAAATGGTCAGACAGCACAGGGTTATGAGGAAATATTGTTATGTCTTTACACTCAATGCCATATGTCAGCCCAAGGTCCAGAGAATGAAGACAAAGGTGGGTAGGTTTGTTAATGTTTTGAGCAAAGCCAATTGAGTCTAAGATACCATTAAAGGCTATATTTAAGCAATCACTTTCAGTGTCAACATGAATGTTAAAATCCCCCACTATAATAACTTTATCTGTATTTAACACTAAATCAGATAAAAGGTCTGAAAACTGATCTAAAAATTGAGAGTAAGGGCCTGGTGGACGGTACAAAACAACAAACAGAAGTGGTTTTAGTGCTTTGCAATTTGGATGAGGAAAACTAAGGATTAAATATTCAAAAGAGTCTACTCACCCACCAACATGCTCGATAGTTATGAGGTTGTTTGTGCTGAGATGCTGAGATTGATTTTGCGCATTGTGGTCCAGCATCTCTTCTCTCTCTCTTTCTAACTGTCCTGATGACCTTTAACCTGCTAATTGAGGCCTGTTGAGTCTTAGATAGAGCTCTGGGGTTTTTGGTCATTTCTCTGAGCTTCACGCTCTGACCTTGGCCTGAACCTGCTGGGACGTCCACTCCAGGGAAGATTGGCAGCTGTCTGAGATGTTTTCCTCTTGGGAATAACCTCTCTCTCTGGAGAATGATGGACTGAAGATAGTTTGGAGATAACCTTCTGACTCTTCCCAGCTTGACTGACACCAACAGTTGCTTCTCTAAACTCGTTGCTGTTGTCTTTCCATCTTGGCAAGCCTCCTGCTTTAATAATGGTGCTCACACTGATAATGATCAGCCAATCAGTACATTTGATCAGCAGAACGTGGCAGATAACCAAACAAAGACGGACTAAGCGTTCACACACAGGTTTTCTACGTTAGAGTCATCTGTTTCTGTCATGGATTAGTACCCAGGATCTTCTCGCTACAAGGCAACACGCTACTACTGTGCAGCTCCAGGGGCTAATTTTAGAATCTGGTAAAGACCACATCAGTTTAGTTATGTTGTGTAAAACTCTAGAGAAGAAAGAGGACTTGCTTTTCTATTCCCATGACTGCATGGTTGTCCATGTAGAGTCCAGAAGGAAATTATTTTATGGACGTTGTGTTATATCCCTAAACTCAAGAGGGAACCAGAGAGCTAACAATTAACTACCAGAGTTTCAGTTTTGGAAGACAAGAAACTACAGACCGTCGGATCAGATATAAACACCTGAGTTATAATAATTGTCCATTTGAGGGTTGGTGAACAGAAATAAAATGAGTGCATCCCAATATCATCCATTTAAAAAAAGATGAAAAAAACTGATGAAATCAGCTTCGACTGTCTTGGAAAAGTAGCAGCAAACTTCCCAGGACCAGAACAAAATACGGGGATGCAGAATTTAGTTTCTAGGTTCCTCAGTTCTGGTAAGGAACTACATGAAGGCCTGAGATGTTCCAAAAAAAGTTTAAAACTAAATATTTAGTTTGCTGGTAGTTTTCCAGCAAACTAAATATTCAGTCAAAGCTGATTTCATCAGTTTTTTTCATCTTTTTAAATTATTTTTATTTTTGAACAACCATTTTACTGCTTCTTTACTTTTATCTCACGCATTGGAAGTATTTCTTGTCTTTAAATGTCATTTTTTCCTTTGACGTGTCATATTTCATCTTTACAACACTTAATGCCATGAATGATGCAACTCAAAAAAACGTTTCCTGCCTTGCCTCACTAAATATGCTGAGGGCGAAAGGGATTAAAGGGAGCAGAGGCGGTGAGCAGGTGGAAAGCTAAAGACAAATCCAAATTAAATCCACAAAGGCCAAACCAGGAGAAACCATCACAGACAGAAACCTAAAGACATGAAGCTTGAGGAGTCATGTGGCTGTGCAGAAAGTTTATTTTTGCCCCATCAGCATTTCTCTGTAATGTTGTTTGTTCTCCTTACATTCATGAGTCAGAGGTTTCACTCTCAGATGTTTCATCAGTAGAATCATCTCTGTTCATGTAATTGTTTAAATTCTGTACCTTGTTCCTTTTATAGCTGCTCCAATGTTTAACTGATGTAAACCAATGAAGACCAGACACCTGACCAAATACTGGTTCCTCATAACCAGAAACATCCAGTAAATATCAGAAATACTTCAATAAATGTTCCCTGTAATGCTAACATTAAGTTAAGCTAGCTAACTCTTGGAGATTTACATCTAAATTCACTCAGGTGAAATTCATTCAGCCCGTTCAAACAGTTAAACTTTAATAATCTGCGTTGTTCTGTTTAAGACCACGGGGGAAAAAAGAGACAATCAGCATTCAGCTCTAATAAAACCACATAAACAACTTTGATATGGGTCTGCAGAAGTACGAACAATCAGAAACAAATCAACAAAGAAGTGAGTGAAATGTTCTCCAGACCAGTTATGGTTCTGGATCTCACCTGGACCATGCTGGCCTGAGGGTTATTTACAGAAAAACTGATAAGCAGGAGCTAAAAGCTGCTTTGAAATGTTTTTCTGTGGTCAAGAATCATTCAGTGTTTTCTAGGTCAGAGGAGATGATCAAGCTCATTTTCCAGTCATTTTATTTTAACGACGACTGCTTTCTAGATGCACCAGAGAAACGTTACTCTGTCTGATGTCTGAATGCAGAACAACAACAGTTCATCCAAAAAACATCAAACCAGGAGAAAGAACATCACATCAAATCAAAGAACCTGCAGATATACATGCTCTTCTTCACGTTTAGGTCATATTAAGGAGCAGGATCTTCAGTTTTTCAGATCAATGTCTATTCAAAGCTGTGAAAACATACTTTAGCCCCCAGTTCTGCTGGTTTCTTCTCAAATCTTCAGATCAATAAAGAGATTTTATAAAGTAAAGTTTATTTGTATAGCACCTTTCACAGGTACACATGACAAAGAGAGAATAAATATTAAATATGATTAGATTAAAATATGAATTAAAGATAAAAGAGCAAATACAAATGGAGAAATAATTAAAGAAATACAATAGTGATCTAAAAGATCTAAAAAAGGCATGCCTTAATAAAGGTGTCTTCAGCTGGTTTTTAAATGAGTTCAGAGTAACAACAACATAGCAGAAGAAGCTGGTTCTGGAGTGGAGGTCAAACAGTCTGGGAAGAGTTTTATATCTGGTCCTTACCACTACCAGCACCTGTTGGTTTTAATATCAGAGCAACAGCTGTCACTAAGAGTTTGTGATAACTGCTAAATGTGAGTCAGAGCTACCGGTCCATCAGACCTCTGCTGAGGTGTGGTACTGTTACTGTGATAATCTGCCTGGGTTAGGGCTTTCTCTGCACACAGCAAAATCGGGAGTGTTAATTCAACTCACAGAGTGTTAAATTTAACACCTTTTCCGAGTTTACATAATTCTCACGGATTCAGAGTTAAAATTACACTTTGAAAAGTGTTAATATTTTAACTCTTTAATAGTGTTAAATATTTGACACCCTTGGTGTTATTTTATGACATCACATAAGTGCATGTTTAACTCAAAATCTGCTTTAACAACATCTTTGTCATGACTTTCAAATACATTGTAAGCATGAAACTGTTCACTGAAATAGTCAACCACAAGCTTGTTTACAAGAAAGCAGACAACATCGTCAATTATTTTTTCTATTCTGCAAAACACAGGCATTTCATGTTCAATCTCACTGCAAATTATTAGTCCTGCTCTGTACTCTGTCCCACTGATTGTAACCCAGTTAGCTGCATGGATGTCTTGTGACATGTCAGACTCAACATGCAAAGCTCGAGCCAACAGATCGCCATAGTTCTCATTGTCCACAATAGATTTCATTGGTCCAAACTCCATACATTTTGTACGCGATCTCTCCCAATGACATGCAATAGACATTTGATGTTTTTTTGAAATAGATTTTGTGATGTTTTTGAAGTTTTTTAGAGTATTTTTAAAAATCCTGTGTTTTGCCTCAAAGCTCATGCTCCACATATGTATTAGTGGTCCAATTGTTTGGATACAAGATGGATAGTGTATCATGAAGTATGTTTCGGGATCAGGTTTTTATCGGGATACAGCTCTTTGAACAACTCATGATGTTCCATCATCAAATGCTTAAGAAGCACAGTCATGCCAAATGTTACAGATGGAGAAAAAATAATGATCATTATCTGCAGTAAAAGCAGCCGCAAAAGCTAGTTTTGGTTTCTTTTAAGCACAATGTCACCAAAAAGTAGAGGAATGTTTCTTACAAGACAGAGTCTGAATGGAATCGGGCCCTGTATTATTGCCATATTACTGTCCAAGTTTATCGTTGTAGGTTGATTTTTATGCTCCACATACCCATAGTCAAAGGCATAAATTCTAGACAACAGATCAGGTTTGGACAAAACATTTTCTGAGAGATATTCCAACAGTAAGTTCAGCTCATACTGAGCCACACCTTCAACGATGTCGTGCATAATGTCCCAGGAAAAAAATTATGACAAACATAAAAAGATTTGTAGGTTGTTAAGAGTCGGGGTTTTTTAAAAAAAACCCAAATACAGATAACTTTTGGGTCTGACTGCAACTCATTGCAGAGCATTTCAAAAAGTTCCCCTATCCACACAAGATTATTTTGGGCATCATTTTTTTTCTATCAAACATAAATGAAAAAAAATAGCGTCCACTGAAACATTCTGTAAATCCTAGAATTGTGTGCATCCCCAAGTTGTCTCCAGTTACCTGACATATAGTGCCATGGACTTTTTCTGCAAAAGAAAATGGCAAATCAAGGCCACAACTCTCAAAATGTTTTTGATGTCATTAATCATTGGCTCTAGAATAGGATCAAAAAACCCTATTTTTTTTCCAAATCTTTTAGTGTGAAAACAATGCAACCAAATGAATTCATTTTAAAGCAGAGTTGAACTTTGGTTTTTGGCAGATTTCTGGAGGACCCCAAAATACAAAGCACCTATTTTGTGAACACCACGTTTTTTAACCCAGTGGATTAGCACCTTTAAAGTCATCATAGAACAACTGGGGTTTGTAAAGAATTCTGGTGTTTTGAGAACAATGGATGTGTCTTTTAGAATAAAATTTTCCATACCAAAAGTCTTTGTATCTGTCTGGTCTTGATGTACCAAATTTCCCCCCAAGCAGATTACAAATATCAGTGTTTTGGCACATGAATTTTTATCGTTTCTAAAATTGGTATGTAAACAAATGTATTGTTCACTGGGATTGATCATAAGTACCTGTTTGTTTTTTTCGCCTTTTATCAAATCGAATTCCTAGAAATCTTTAGATGGGCTCCAAAAACAACACCCCCATTTTTTGTTGAAATAATTCAGCCTTTTACTTTTAGTATTGAAGTTTTAATAAATGGGTTTTTTAAACGTCTGCAGATCTGTTTCTAATGTAGCTCTTACAGGATTATCTTTAGGCACAGCAGACAGTACTTGCTGCTTAACCTGAGAGTGCAGTTCAGTAGCAAGATCTTCCAAATCATCAACAACTGATGAAACAACCCTATTTGCAATGTCACTTCCTTGTAGTTTAGCAATAATTGAAGCACAAATATTTTCTGTCTTTTGTTTCTTTTGCCTGAACTATTGTCCTCAAAATACTCAGACTCTGTGTTCTGCATGACACTTGTTCCAGCAACCTCTGAGGTATCTTGGAGCATGTGGAAATTCGTTTCAAATGACCCTGGCCTTGCTGCTTCTCCATCATTAGAAGAAACCTTCTCATGAGAACTAATTAAATGTTTTTTGAAACCTGAATAGGTTGAAAACTGACGCCTACAACGATCTTGTACACAAACTAACTTAAACCTGGTGCTGGGATAGAAACTGTGGTCAAGTCTTAAATGAGAGATCAAGGCCTGACAAGGAACATGCAAAGCTTGACAAATGAAACACTTAAACATTTAAGTACTTTAGTTGAAGACTTTAGCACGAAACTCACGAACTATGGGAGACTCATTTGTTGTTGCTACATCGATATTGTAAACTGTGGTTTGCATGAAGGTGAAGAGCTGGCCCAGGTACTCATCGTACGACAGATTGAACACGTCGTGGGATTTAAACGGTTCATCAAAGGCACCCAACGAGCTTGTGGCTTGACAGGGGATGAGCTGTTTGTCCACAACAATGTAGAGATTGTCAATCCTGTTCCTGGTTCGACCAACAGCAAGGATATATGGTTGTCTACCATCTCTTCTCCGAAGGTGTTCATCCAAGCTGCAGAATGACTGAAAGCAGAAAGATAACACCTTACACTGAAGTTTAACTGGCCACTGAGGTCTGTACACCAGAAAAGTTTAGATGTTTTCTGGCAAACTGTATGCGTGTGTCAGTCAAAGAAGTCCTCGCTGTTGAAGACTTGTTGGAATTGTAGCCAACATGAAGATGTTCAGTCCTTTGTTTGCCTATGCCTTCCAAAGTAATTTTAATTGAGTTTATACATATAAAAGTACTGGCTAATTGGATATAAATAAGAGCAGCATACCTTGTGAAAGTGCAACATTTTGTCCACTGCATCACTGGGGCTTATCTTGGTCCACTTCAGTCCAGCTGTGGGTGGCAGGAGATGGAGTAGCAGCAGCAGAGAAGCCATGTCACTGTCCCAGGCTATCAGGAGGAAAATGAGGTGAAATCGTCCATTATAGTCATAAAAAAATAATTTTTAAAAATCATATTGATCAGCTTAATGGTGTCATCGTTCTGTCAGTTTCTCAGCAGCTTTTAGAAGTCAGCATAGCTCAGTTGACTGAGTCAGGTGTTTGGCCTCATTGATAACCTTGGGCCTGAATGTTGTGTCCCACTTTTCAAGCATCTTGGAGGCTGTTTCAACTCCAAACAGCAGAAGGAAGTCTTGATTCAGCTGTTGATCATAAGCATATAAATACACAAAATTCCAAGGGGTCAGAGTAGTGTACATTCAAGCAACAAAACAATGGAGTGCAAATGAATGAAAAGGTCAACTCACCAGCCCTTTGACATCTAAAAAACGTGGAAATGTTTTAAAGACATCTGTCGTTCTCTGTGGATCATGCACAATTTCTTGGCAATATTGAAAAGTCATCTTCATCTTCTGAAACACACTTGCCTCATCCTGAGTGTGAATGAGAAATGATATGGCTTCCCTGCAGGCATCTCCATCAAGCTGCTCAGGCAAAGTGGCTCCCAATCTTCGGCGCTTTGGTCCTTGTGCTTGAGCCACTGTAGGCATCTTGGCTGGTCTTTTTACAGCATTTCTGGACATAGTCTTAAGGCGCCATGATAAATATCCAGTGCCTTTCTCTGCATCATAGAAGTGCTCCTGTTAAGAGATTTATAAAACATTATAAAAGTCCTAAATGGTTTTACAGAAGATGTGGTAACAGTATTAATAAAAGGATAATCACTTTAAAGTAGGTTTGCCGATTTCTAATTCATGTGTAGTACCCCATTGACCAAATTCATTCAAATTGCAAGAGACCATTTTGCATCTTAATGACAATCCTTATCGGAGAGTTGAACTTTCTAGCATATTCAAGTTTCAACTGTTTAGCTAGAAGTAGGTGGTGTCAACTATAATTTTTTTTTACAAATATAATCTATTTTGAAGTATCTGAAGCAGCACATTTTTTTTAATCAAAGTCCCAAGATCACTGTCAGTAAAATTAATGTTTTCTGGAAGTTATGTTTTGATCTTACATAACCCTTTTGAGAAAATGGATCCTTTAGTGAAGGGAAGAGGGTTATGATTCCCAGGGCGTACTTCTCCTTATGTTTACGGGAAGGCATCCTCCTTTAGAAATAATATTCCACATCAGCTAATACTGCATCAAACTGCAATAGATGTTATCTAATGATACTACTCATATAAACTGAAAACAAGACCGCATTCTTAAAATACAGAAACATACAGTTGAAAAACGCCCCAATTACTATGTTAATTCAATGCAATGTATTTTGAAAATTCATAATCTTAATATGTTTACAATCTAGCAATTCACTTAACACTTACCCATGGCTGTCAGTTATATGGCAAGCCAATATGTTGACAAGCTTTCTCCGGGTACGGTGAGTGAGTGACTTTTCTGCCTTGTACTCCTCAATGACATCCTCACCCCCAGGTTTGTAAAGCAAAGCATTTTTACCATCTATTTAAGCAAGAGAAAATGATAAATAAATAAGAAAATAAAGTTTTCAGTGTACAAATCAGTCTTTCCAGATAAAATTATTAGCAATATACCATAAGATTAAGAGTAAAAGTTGAAAATAACTGGTTCAGAAGGGTTTCCTCACACACAAAATGGATCAGCAATTTTGGCCCAAAAAAAAAAAATAACCAATTGTTTAACTGGTTATGCAAGCGCGATATGATTTGTGATGAAACAGTTTTGTTTCTTATCTGCCTTACATTATTGAGTAAAAGCTATTGGCTGAACTCAATCATTCTAAATGTCACAAATACTCTGATGAGAAACTGATTTAGTATGACACTTTATGATGGTCAGCAATGTCAGTTACATATGCTTCCCTTGAGTACCTCTGAGGTACGCCTGGGTATGACTGGGTATGACTTCAGAGCTGGATGTACATCTGCCAATAGGAATTCCATAATCTAATCGACTAGAGGGGTCGTTGTCACTTGAAGAAAGCGATGTGTTGGTATCCGTGAGGGAGGATGATGTTGAATTATCTAAAGGAGAGAAGTCTTAAAATAAATAAATAAACCAAACATAACTGACATGCCTGAAAACGTAGCATTTGGCGGTGGCCCAGACACTGGTTAAAAAAATAAAACCTGATCCCAACTGTACTTGCAATTAGATACAGATCTTTCTTTGAAATATAATTTTTGATAATCTACTTTCTAGTAGTCAGTGCAGAGACATGATATCTCAACTGATAATTGTGAAGCAGAAAAACCCAGAAAATTATTACAACTGATTTTATAATGAGACATACCTTCCACTGAAACATATTCTTGTGTTGTTGGACTTGGACCAGGATCAACCTGCATCTCAAGAATGATGTCTTCCACCAGTGTCTGAGCTAGGTAGTTAATAGATGTCATGTGATCAGAATCGGGTTACATAAATAACTACACACTTTTTATCAAATATAAGATGGAGTAAAGATTAGAGTTAGATTATAAAAGGATTGCACTAAAGTCTATTACACACAGCTATTGTCAAGAAATGAAATAGCATAATCAGACTTATGCCAGAGGTTTATTTTTTATTTTCCATACCTGATTGATTTGGCCAATTCTAAATTATGATAATTATGTTCTAATGAATATCAAAGTAGGTTACTCCTCACTTTTCACTGACTGTGACAAACAATATCTGATTTTTTTTTTAACTGATTTATAGATAACAGAAATGTACCTACCAGCATCAGGAATTCTGTCACGCACTGTCAGGCATATATCCGGACTGAAAATATGTCTTCTTCAACTACTGTGTTGGTTTCATCAAAAGCATCAAGCTCAGTGGCATCAGGAAGGCCAAACTTGTATTTGACTGGAAGACAATTATGAAAATGGAAAAAAAAAAAACACATGATGCTGATCTTAAGGTGCAGTATGCAATTTGCATTTCTGAATATAAAGTTTGTTAGCTCTACTTTTTAAATTTAGGTCATTAACACCACCAGTAATGCAACACAAAAACAATAAGGATTTTTTTGGCCAGTTGATACTCAAATTGAAAACCAAAACTTTATTTATTTAGCCATCCTAAATACATAAATCCTTGTGTTCATTTTTTAAGTGGGCAACTTTGAGATGGCTACTTACCTTGAGCGATGAAATCCAAAAAGGTGAAGCCTGACAGTAACCGGATGTACTTCTTGGTATTCTGGTACTTCACCTTGAGCAACATTGACACATCTTTAGACTGCAGCTTGTAGAAAAGGTGGAGAAACGTGGCTGTTAAACTTTATCAGATGCAAGGAATTCATTTCTGAGACCGAGATGGGCCCGTTGTGGTCAAAGCAAAGAACAAACCCTCTCTTTTAGGAATTGTGACGTATTCTGACCTCCAAAACGGAGCAGGCGGCGTATTTCTCAATCCTGCTTGTGATGTAACGTTTACAAACGACCCGATTCAGCTCTTTATGAACGAGGGGAACCGATCTATTTGAGACTCCTTCATTTAACATCAGCACAACAACATCCCATTTTCAAGCAGTTTTAAATTTTACAAAACAACCATTTGAATAAAAGTAACTAGTTAATCCACCTCAGGTGTAAGGCCTACACTTAAACTCTTTATTTTAGGTTAACACTTGATATTTGGCCGGATAAATAAGTTGCCACTCCAACATGATCCATTAACAGCTTGTGTTACGGGTCCTGAATTACTCAGGGACCACGACAACGATTTTTTCCTTTCCCCTGTAAAACATGCGGAGGGTCAGCGCTCTATTCAGGCGGGACAGCTAGACCGCAATAGTAAAAGAGGTTCCGCTTCTTTACAATAGTTTTAGAATTTCTCCTAAATGAATTTGTAATAGTAATTATAGTATTAATTGGATACGTAATAATTATTACAGTGTTAAATATAATGTGGTTACATATTTTGGATGTAGGCCTACCACACTTGCCTCAAACAGCATCAATGACAATTCAGTCGCTTCACACTCCATGGTATGTTATCACGACTTCGTACAGTGATTACCACCCTGTTAAAATAAATATATTCGATTCTTACCTTATTTAAGCCGAAAAATTCACATAAGTTCTTCGCCGTCTTCCGTCTTCTTCTTTCACCAACCAATGTAAGTAAAAAGGCGCGCACGTCCAAACCGGATGTTGTGATCATCTCCACCTGGAGTGAATTTAACTCAGTCACAGGTGTTAACATTTAACTCGCCTGATTGACAACGCTTGCAGAGCTTTTAGATCGCTACAAGTGTTAAAACAACTCCAAAATCAGCACCCACCAACTCAAAATTATTAACACTGAAAAAACAACACTACAGATTTTGCTGTGCACCTCCATGTTCTTTGCTGTTTTTTTCTGTTCATTCATGTTGATCAGGTTCATCATTCATTTGTGTTTAAATGGGTTTCTTCGATTTCTGTGTTAGACGCTTTCCGTGTAGATCTGTTCCTCTCTGTTTATGTTGTTTAAGTTAGTTCCATTGTTCACTTAGGTTTTTTTGTTGTTCCCCTGGACTCCCTGCTCATTTGTGTCTACTAGCCTCCCTCCTTCAGCTGCCTGTATGTTCTCTTTCACTAGCTGCTCCTGATTCCCCTCTGATTAGCTCCCTGTGTTCATTGGTCCATTTTTCACTCTGCCTCAATATTTAAACACTCTGTTTTTGATTGTTCTCTACTGGTTCCTCCTGTTGTCTGGCTGCTCCATGTCTGTTTACTCCATGATCATGTCACCTCCTGCCCATGTCTCACTCCTGCCTGTGTTTCAGTGCCTGGTCAAGTTTATTTATGATTAAACCTTTTTAATCTCCTACTACGCTCTGCATTTGGGTCGTTCCTCAACAAAACATGAAAGTTACACTTGAGTCAGCTCCGATCTTCATGAAGTCACCAGATGGTCTTAGAGTGAATATTACAGTAAAGTCCTACAGATTGGACTCACAGTCTGACCTCTTTAACATAATGAAAACTAATCTAACACAACTTCTCCCCATTCACACCTGAGACCTTCTAACACTAACAAGTCACATGACCTGGGGGCAGGGAAATGGCTAACTGGGCACAATTCTGACATTGTCACTTAGGGGTGTGCTCACTTTTATTGCTGATGGTTTAGACACTAATGTCTGTGAGTTGAGTAAATTTGAGGAAACAGCTAATTTAGAGTCAAATTTACTGTACACTGACTCCTGTCCAATGTGCCATATCTTCAAGGGGTGTACTCACTTTTGTGAGATACTACATAGATAGATAGATAGATAGATAGATAGATAGATAGATAGATAGATAGATAGATAGATAGATAGATAGATAGATAGATAGATAGATAGATAGATAGATAGATAGATAGATAGATAGATAGATAGATAGATAGATGTCACACACAAACAGCTTCAAACATCACAACCCCAGTGTTGTGATGTTTGAAGCTGTCTTGGCTCCTCCTTAATCTACTCTCCCTTCCAAAAACATACTGTGAGGTAATGTGACATTGGGAAATTTTACGTGGGTGGTGTCTATTAAAATCGGTGAAGAATCAGGAGAATCCCACATATTGCTGGAGAGACGCAGCAGAGCAGACAGAGATGAACATCATGGGTCACAATGAGAGTGGAGATGTGGTGGTAGGGATGCCCTCTGAGAAACCTCTACTGATCCTCATCAGTCACTGCCGGGAGATGAAGCAGCAGGAAGCCAGGCTCAGGATCACCACCCTCCTGCTGCTCCTCAGCTGTGCTGCGCTCTTTGTCTTCACCAACTGCACGGATTTAACGAGAGCACCGGTAAGATCCACAAACCCGCAGCCGGCAGCGGGCGCACTGCAGCATTTATTAGTATTATTATCATAAACACAGACCGTTGTTTCACTGAAGGTTGCTGAAGATATTGTTTACTAATCCGAGAAAATCCAGAAATGTAAAGATTCAGTGTAGCTTTCAGTTATATTCACAGCAGTTAGAGTCCTCCTCTTCCTCCCGGACCGAACTATCCCACTTTCGCCAACTCTTCCCCATCGCCAGGAATATTATGAAGCTTAAGAACTGTACAAATGTGAGTCTGGAGTAGCACAACACCGGATCGGACGGTGCCGAACTTCCCTGCTGCTGTGTCTGAAGCATAATCATCTGCTTGGAAGTAAATCCAACCATCCAGGCTCAAAGTTTGCGTTGGAAACGTCTTATTTTGGTCTAGTGAACATCATGGGACATGTAATTAATCACTGTAATGAGATATAAAAATGCAAACTCATATATCATGTAGATTCATTTCTCACAGAGAGATCTGGGCTGCTTTATGTATGTGAACTCAGAAAAGTTCAGCTGACAGCCAATGAAAACGCAAAAATCAGCTTCTGAGAAAATTAAGAAAAAAAGGGATAGCGTTCTGGTAGGTCCATTTGGCTGCATAATTAGCAGACAGTTACTGAAAACCTCTACAAGGAGGAGAAGTCACGCAAGGCCATTGCTTAACAAGCTGAGCGCTGGAAGCCCATTCAATATTTTAGGAGGAGATTCAGCAGATGTGGACTGCGGCTGGAGTCAGAGCTTCAAGATCCTCACATAGCCGTATCCAGGACATGGGCTACAGCTGTCATGGTCCTGATGTTTAACCAGAGATCACTTCACAGGAAGCTGTAAACACATTTACAGTAGTAATGAGCTGTTTGTCCTCTAAAAGATGTTTAAAAACGTGAGGACATCCAGGGTGAAAAAACTGTTACAAAATGAGCTGAAACAGAGGCTGAAGGTTCTGAAACAATAATTATTGGTTTAATGTAGCTGGTTGTTAACTAACACTTAAAGCTCTGTTAGCATTTCTTTTCTGTATTTTAAGCTATTAGGTACCTCTGTAGGTTCCTAAAAATGTGATCAAGGATCTTAAAGAATGTTCTCCTTTATTGACAGATGGCCCTAGTGTCCAGTCCTGCCTACTCCGCACAGCAGAATCTCTGCCCTGCAGGTACGTACACTTATTAACCTCTTCATCTGGGAATCCTGTCAGTGATCCGTGTCAGAAACCGACCCAAAGTACTCTTTAACACGTTTGTTTCTCTACAGGGCACCAATCCCCAACCAGTACTCCCACCACCGCTCCTCCCACAGCCAGTCCTCTGCACATTGCTCTCAGTAAGTTATCTAAGATTTTAAAATTAAGCAACGAAACACGTGAACATTCTACCAAAAAACAAACAGATCACCAGAACACAATCCAATTCAGCTGCTATGCCATGCCGAGCTACGGCCCTCTAATGGAGCTGGAGCATCCTTGGAAATTTGTCTCAGTTTTCATGAATGTTGTAACAGCCTGTTGATTATTGGCTCGGGTTCTGATACTAACGGACCATCAGTTCGGTCTGGGGTTCGGACCAGGGTTCGGACCGGGGTTCGCAGCTAAAGATAAAACTTTATCCTAGATGCAAATATTTGAATGTTGCAGCTCTCAGTCTGAGGCCAGAGGAGACTCACTCTTAGTTTACATCCTAACAACCCTGCTTGTCTTCATTCTGCAGGGTCCATTGTTGAATCAAATCTAACTGGTAGACCTTACATGAACTGGACTGTCGAGTTCGGAGGTGACAACGGAACCTACAACAGCGACAGCCGTGCCATTGTGATCCCTGTGACGGGTCATTACTTCGTCTACATGAGGTTTCTGTTACACTTGTGTGGAACGGCGGAGAATAGAGCCTTAAAGAACTTCCGTGTGAAGCTGCAAAAGTGGAACAAAGGGTACCAGCAGACTGTGGACCTGACAGAAGCCCGCGACAGTGGAAGGTGCTTGGAGGAGAGGTCCCGAACTGTTTTTATGGGCCAGCTGTTTGATTTGCTGAAAGGAGATCATTTGAAAGTGTTAATATATGAAGGCTATGAACTGATCCACAAATCATCATTTGGTGCCTTTTGGACATAAGAACCAGGCCTGGTCTGAGCCCTCAGGGCTTGTTCAGGGTTAGAATGTGGTTCTGTTGGTGAAACGCTGTACAGGGAGGCGCTACATACAGAAAAGTGCTTCTGTTACAAATATTGAACAAAAATTACATTGTATCTAATGTTCTCTGTGACTGCTGTGCAACTTTAACATATACTCTATTTTTTCAGAGGTTGAGGGTATTTATTTATTTTTAACCTACATTTTATAAAAAAGGCATTTAAAGAGATTATTTATGTATGTTGTCTTATCCAAACATCTGTTTAGACTTGGTTTTAATATGTTAACATTAGGTTAATTTATTTGAACGTGGTTCATTTTAACCGAGGTTAGATCATTTTAGCAGTTTATGTTAACTTGTTTACATTTTATTAGGTTAGCCTTTCCTTACATGATTTATGTTAACTTATGTTCAAGTATTTTAGCATAATTTATCTTATGGGGTATTAGGTTATCAGGTTAATCATGTTTTTTGCATCTTTATTTTTAACTGTGATTAATTTGTTCTGGCACCGAATTATACAAGATTTGTGTCAATAAGTAATGTGAAAATAAATATCCTAAAGAAAACATTCAAATCTACATCAGTTTTCTCATCAGCAAGATAACCAGGAAATTCTGATGGTACCGTTCACTTGGTGGATCCACCTTCAGCTTTGGTCTCTAAAGTCCATTAGAAATCTGGAAGGCACCTTTGTGAAAACAGTGAAAACTTAAGACTTTTATTTTTTGTGTATCTCTGAGCTTTATTTTGAAAGAACAACTTAATCTTTTGCTTAATGGATATTTATAGATAGAACCCTAAAACAGCCATTTTGTGTGTCTGTCTTTGATAGAAAGGGTTTGCAGAAAGATTCCTACTCTTTCCTAACAACATGAGTCAACGCCGGACCACTGAGCTTTTATCATTTCCTGGATCAGATCTGAAAGTGAAACACACCAACCAATTTATGCGCAGCTCTTCTTTGATTCATCTGCACAGTCTGAGAACACCACCAATATCATGAATGTTCTTTAAGTTTTTAAGGTTACCTACTAGAGCATGTCTGAAACAATAAGACAGATAAGATTTATAGTGCCGTCCAAGCTATTTGCCACATTAGGCAAAACTTAGATTTTATTCCTTTTTTTATTCCAATTAAAAAAATATTTTGCAAGATATTTCCTTTCTACCTGCACAACCATAAACAAAATGCAATGTTTTAATAAAAGAAAGAAGTCTGATTTGTAGAAAGGAGAGATGGAAATCTTTTTGGATTTGATAACATCTCGCAGGTTCGCTTTGTTTAAAAGAAAAACTAACGAAAAACTGCAAATAACGTTTTAAAGGTGAAAACAGATTAGTACTTTGTGTTGGACCTTTCATTATTAGAAGGCTTGAATTTCTTTGTATCTTTAAAAGGCATCAGTGAAAACTTCACTGTAAGAAGTTTTCTGCTGCAGCGACCTCCAACCTCCAGCTGGAAAACCAGATTTGTCACATTTTTGTGTTGCGATCTATGGCCACACAAAATCACTAGGGGGACGGCAAATGGCCCCCGGGCCACACGTTGGACACCCCTGATTTATAGTGATCAGCTGCATGAAGCAGAACTCTAATCCAGTACACAAGGTTCCATCATATATGAACAGAACAAAGCAGAACCCAAATCAGAACAACTCTCTAACTGAGACACGTCTCTGCTTTGCTGCCGGGTTAAAGTTAATATTTTAAGAAGTTTTCAACCAGTTAAATAAGTCGGTTAATTAATAATTCGCTGATAATATTGTAGGAGCCACCCTGTGTGATTAAATGCAGACAAGAAACTCGTGTTGTTTTCCAGAGCAATCAAAGCTGGTGAACCTCTTATCCATCATTACTTCTCAGTAAGGAATGATGCTGTTCCTGAGGATTGTCTCTCTGTCAGATGTCATATACAGAAACTGGTAAGAAAGCTCAAACTGAAGTGGAAGTTTTTATTTTCGGAACAAGTCTTCTAACAAACAGAACCTTGTTGCAGCGACCTTCTTGTCTGTGCCGGACCACGGCGATCTACTGTATATGCAGTCTTCTTCTTAATGCCCTCTCGCTCTGGACACCATCTACCGTGGAGCATGGGGCTTCATCTCAAGCTTTAAAGGCCTTACTCATAGTTGTTTATTAGATGCTCAGGTTGGATGTTTATGATCTGCCAGTAGACTGAATCACTGGGATACCTTCATCTATAAGGCTGTTCTCCGTCTCCTTCCATCATACCTCAAGGCCTACATTACCCAGAAACACACTGGTAACTATTATCTATAAAGTCTGTTCTTGGAGTCTGTGTGGAACTGGGAAAACTGCATTCAAGTTTGCTGCTCCATCTGCATGGAATAAACTACAAAACCCCTTAAATCTACATGAATTTGTTACCTCAGACATGTAAAAACCCAGAAACATGCGCATCAACTTAGAGAGAGCAGTTAACCTAGCAGTCAGGTTTGAACTGTGGGAGGAAGCCGGAGTACCTGGAGAGAACCCTTGCATGCACGGAGAGAACATGCAAACTGCCTGCAGAAAGACTCCCGGCTGGGAGTCGAACCTAAGACCTTCTTGCTCCCATATGTGTAGGTGTTAACTGATATCTGTGTGTATTTCTGGATGAATGAGGCTTTGCTGCATGTTAATCATGGGACAAGGACAGACCGTCGAGAACAATGGAAGGAGACGCTAAAGTCATGTTCTGCAGGGACACTGAGAATGTGGCTGAACTGAAGAAATGGATCAAAGAGTTGAAATTTGATGGCAAGCTGAAAGTTGTCAGAAAATAGTTGGTGATGATGAAAGAATATGCATGGATGATGAAAAGTAAAAGGGGACTTGTGGAGCTGGTTGGTTGGAGGACCGTGGCATGGAATCATGTTAAAGATCTTGGGCCGGGTACTGACCGTGTTACTGCTATTGTGGTTTTTTATCTCCTGCATCAGGAGTATGATTGCACGGGCCGTGAGTTCCTCTGTTTCACAGTATGTCCTCGTCTCACAGCAACCTTATGACCCAGATGACAACCCAGCATCATGTGATGGGCGAGAGGCAAAATACCATGCACACACTCATTCATACACCTAAGGGCAATTTAGAGTAGTGTATTTAATGTGAAACTTATTACAAGTGTAATAGCGTGATTTATATGAAGATGTTTGGTGTATTTCTGTGAACACTATTTGTACTTTTGTTTTCCCTGATTTGCACATGTACCCTCCTGAGATGCCGATGAACAACCCAGGGGGGCCATCGCTGAGGACAGCAGGGTGATGCTGTGTTTCCTCTCAGTGTGTTCATTGCATATGTGCACAGGCATCTGATCTGCCACATGCGAAGGCATCTAACCACTCATTTATAAAAGAATCTTAAACAGGAAGAAAATGTTGGAAAATGTGATTATTATGATGTTAAGATGTTTTATTCTTTAATACTTTGTAAATATTATTATGGAAATTTTAGTGCCTTACTTGATTTGCTCCTTGATACTCTACAGGAACTGACAAAAGTATTAGAACCCCTCTGTGTTGTTCCATTCTTCTTTGTTTAGTCTCAGAGTAATGGGTTTCTCAGCCTTCTGCTTCCCAGCTGTGTGAGATAATATGTATGCCACACTTTTTAAGATTATGTTTTTGGGACAACAGGTCTCATGAGAGTCATGTCCCGGCGTACCGCCCCTGCGGGGGGTCAGACGCCTCGGAGCTCCCCCCCGGTACTTGGCCCCATGAACCCGATCACACACTCTATCAAAAAGACTCTTAAAAGGGAAAACGACTCTCAACCAGTTTCTAACTTTTAGCTTTTTTATTCTAAGTTAAGGCAGAGGGAATGATTACAGAGATCAGCGCTGAGGCTCCCGTCTCGGACCGTCTGTTTAGAGGATGACGAAGAGCCCGATAGAAGGTCACATACATTTTTTTATATCTGGCAATTTTCCAATGCAAATGGATGTGCTCTCCCTCAGTAAATTATCAGTAGACTATGTGTCACCATTGTGGTTGTTCTATATTGTTAGGTTGGTGTAGCAGCGGGTGTCCATACTTAATCTAAGTGTGTTTGTAGCTTTCAAAATCAACCCCATTTTATACCAGCTGCTCCACTATAACCCCCAG
Organism: Crenichthys baileyi; assembly: GCA_036173005.1. Lineage (NCBI taxonomy): Eukaryota > Metazoa > Chordata > Actinopteri > Cyprinodontiformes > Goodeidae > Crenichthys > Crenichthys baileyi. Next base: position 622,546 of record JAHHUM010001477.1, read on the forward strand.
GGCCCCACCCTTCAGGTCTTTTATGACAATCCTTGGGTCATTTATCCTTGTACTGTAGGGTTTTGGAGCATTCTTATCCTATTGTAACAGAAGGGAAACATTAGAAGCAATACTTTATTTCACAAAAGTATAAATGGGAAAAAAACAGCTATGAGAATTTTAAATAAAGGTTATTCCTAACAAACCCCCCCTGATGAGGGGTGTCATTTAAAAAAGGCACCTCACTAATGTAGATCAGTGAAACCCCCCTAGGCACTGGGTAGTGGACCACCTCCCAACTGGGTACCCAACCCCCCCAAAACAATCATTAAAACCCTTTTGTTGTGTGTGTTAAACCCCCAATATTAGACCGGGAAATCTCCTTCCAGCTGTCACGTGGGCCCCCCCCCCCCCTAGAAGGAACGCCATCTTTTCCGGTAGACCCCTGGTTGTGTCTAAGCCAAACAGTTGATGAACCCTTAGTGGAGAAAAGTCTAACCCCCCCAAAACCTGTATGGGTTGATTTAGGGGAAAATAGAGAGAGAAAAAAACAGCCTGAAGCACAGCAGAAAATCCTGTCAAACATCATGTGAATCAGTTAATGTCGACCCTAAGGGTTGATTGTCTTCGTCCATCTTCTCTGCTCCCTGAGCGACATCCCTAAGCGTCCTTTTGACAGGTTTTCAGCTACCTGAAAAGGGTTTGAGTCTTAACATGGAATATAAAAATAATTTTTCCATACGGGCAGATTACGCCAATTGTAGGTAATTATCAACTACTATTATTATCATCATTAAAGCAGGCCACATAGTGGCTTAATCAAAAGGGATCTTAGTCAAAAATATTTCATCATTATCAAAAAAAAAATGTAACCTGTTTAGCACAATTAGAAAAATTTTAATTTTAAAAGCAGTCTCTATTTTTTTAACCCCCCCAAAAATGTCCTAAAAATCAACCCCTATGGGGGAGTTGAAACCACAAAAAAAAATAACCTGCGAGCTCCTATTAATACTTTCATTCATGACATGTGTTTAACAATTTTTTTTAAATCAATCTGTCATAATTTATCTGATTATCTGTTAACCCATTCATCCCCATTAAATCAAAAAAATTCTGATTCCTTTAATATCAACATTTTTTCATTAAGTCACAGAAATCACTGTAAAGGATATCAGGTCAGAGGGGGGGCCCCCTTTCCCCTTTTATGGGTTTATCCTCTGTCAAATCAGTGAGGATCACGGACCCCCTCTTTCTTACCCCCTTGATTTGGGGGGGCCCGACCCCTTTACTATTTGCATCTGACAGGCGGTCGGCACTCCCCAGTCCCCCTGAGTCCATGGTTGTAGTTTTTTCCCCTAAGGATGAGAGCCAAAAAGGGTGTCATTCCCTTTGTATCAGTTTTATCTTTGACTATGTGTTGCATCTTATTTGAAAATCAACAGTTATGTTGTGTAGCTGTACCCAAGTAGGGGTGGCGGCAGATAAGAAAACAAGGGCAGATATATTTAATTAAGGCAGAAAAAGAGATGATTAGAAAAGGCCCCCAAAATAAACCCATTCATAACAATCCCCTGTTGAGGGGGGAAAAAAACCCCACCTCACATCAATCAATGTGTCTGGTGCATATGGACCTAAGCTAGGAAAGGGGGAGGCAGTTCCTCCGTCCGTCACGTAACCCCCGGCCCCCCAAGCGGAGTACCATTCTCTCTGGTAACGGCCCCTGCAGCCTCAGTGTGTGCACCCCCTCTGTTTCCCCAAAAAAAACAGACACATGCTGACGTTGTGTCTGAAATTTTAAAATGGTTTAAAAAACATTGCAAATTGAAAAAAATTTTACCCTTTTTGAAAAATCAAAAAACAACAAAAAAAAATAAAAAGCTAGAAGCACAGTGGAAAAAATGAGACAGAACAATGTGTATCAGTATGTTGTAGACCCTGAATCAAAAACCCTGTTCAATTATCTTTTTCAAGTCGTTTGGTCCTCCTCCTCCTCTTAGCACAGTATCATCATTTTCCAGCCCCTTTGGTTTTTTTGGTTCCATGAGAATCCACATCATCACTGTGCTTAAATATTCAGTGGGAAACAAATCAGTGTGCTCTGGCACCACATCCATTTGATATTCTGGAAAATTTTTACACCTTTTGGGTATCACTGGAAACCCAATCGCAGGATCAACACCTGAGGATGAGAGCTGGAATACACGTTGCCAAACAGAAAAACAAAAACCCTGCGATCACCACAACAGTCAATGAAGTGAATATACTCCACCAGTAGGTTTCCCCATTTTCCCAAAACTCAAACATATTTTGTAAATTGTTCATCGATTCCTGAGTGCGATTTTAATTAAATGGACAGTGATTGCGATTCATTTTAGGGGCTTCGTTAGACATCCATCAGGTGCTGTAATTGTTGGGAATAAAAGAAAACAACAAAACCTCTCCCAAAAACCCCCAAAACCCTTTCTTTTTTTGCTAGGATCATATCCCCCCCCCCAAAAGTTTTTTATTTTGACAAGAAATAATTTCAACATCCTGTTTACACAGCCTTCATCATCTATAAATAAATAACTCAGAAGCACATTGGAAGTTATAATTTCTATTCATGAAGTTATTTAAATTGATTAAATAGTTGGAACACCCCCTTTAATCCTTCATGCAATTTTAATTCCCCCAATTTCCCACATTCACAGAAGAAAACATTTGTTTGTTGATTATTCACACAGTTTTTATTTTTTTAAAAAATCCTTCTCCCCTCTGTGATTTTTGATTGTGTGACCTATTAAATTTACCAGGACAAACCTTCCCTTCAAGCTTTAACCCAACAAATAGAACTTTTATAGTTTAATCTTTATCACGTTTCCTCTGTTTAAAGGGTAACCCAGCCCAAAAAAAAATGTATGAAAAAGGTTCCACATAATTGTATTTTGTTAGTTGAAAAGAAAAAAAGAGAAAAATTTTTCCCTGTTTGACGTTAGGGGTTACTGGAAAAAATTTTTTATTTAGTTTCATAAGCCCCTTTTTTGTTTGTGTTAGCTGGAAATGAAAATTTTAAGTCAAAAGATATCCAAAATCGAACCTATTTATATGTTTCTTCCTCAGGTGCTCTCTGATTTCTCTGGGGTTTTTCCTTCGGGAGGATCTCTCTACCTTCCTCCAATATAATCTGCTTACCTTATTTTTTGCCCCCCCCAGGGGTTTTTTTCCCCTCCTTTTGGTTTTTTGGTTAAAAGGGCCCCTGGTTTTTATGAGACAAAAAATTCTTCAAGCCAATTTTAAAATCGTTGAACATGTCAGTTGCTCTCTCTGTGAATCCCAAAAGGGGGTTCACCCCTCGACTGAAGAGAGGAGGTGAAAGGTCAGGGCGTGGTTTTTCCCCGTGTCAGCAGCTGATGGGGAGTTAAAAAACCATAAGAACTCAGTGGGTGATGATCTGATGAAAAAAACACCCCAAGGGCCAGCGCATCCAGACATCATCAAAAAATTTTTATCTAATCGTTCTTTGGATTGTGGGATTAGCTCTCTCAGCCGATCTGGTAAAAGTGTCAAGCACATCTCTACACCCTTTTCCACTCTGTTGTCAGAAACCCATAAAATCAATAATAATTTCCTTTAGGCCTTTTTTGGGGAACAGGAAAAATTGCTCCAATACCTGTTTTATGAGAATCTTATATGTGGATAATGTAATTTGAAAAGGTCATCTTCTACGTTTAACCCCAAAAAATTATATTTATATTGTAACCCAGTTAGTTGCTACTTTTTTTGGACCGTTAACTAGTAGCCAAAATTTAAGATTTTTTTGGGTTTAAACCATTTTTTTCCATAATAATTTTTGAAATCATCCTCAGGAACAAAGTATTGCCATCATTTACCATGAAGGTGTCCCGTGTTTTGGACACCTACTTTTCAAGCACGTTGATAATTTGTTAAAAATTTCTCCCAAATTTTAGACCTTTAGGGTCCCCTTCCCCGTAACCTTCTACCCCCCAAACTAGATAAAAAGTTATTTGCATATTCTGTACAACATTAATCATACCATTATTTTAGTTATTGATTCCTGTTAAACATTTGATCACAATAAAAAGTTATTTTTACCCCCAATATATTCTTTTTCCTTTATTTCCATTCCTATGATTATTATTATTTATTTCTTTTGTTTTTTTTCTGAAGTCTAAAGGTCAGTCAGACAAACATTTGAGAAAAAATTGAAAACAGAAATTTAGACAAACCACTTTTAAAGACACACGGACACATGCCGGCTTCTGCCTCCCCTCTTAAGGAAGTTTGCTGCCAAAATTTTTTAACATCAAATTATTTAAAAACCCGAAAACCCTATGGCAGAATGACAGGTTTCTATTTGGTTCTGTTGTTCATCGCAAAGAGAATTTAGATCCAATTTCACCTCAAGAAAAAATTTTCACCCTCTGAAACTAAAACCCCAGAAATTGTTCCCAACTTGCGAGCATCTGAAAACACATATAGAGAACCACCGACCTTAGGAAAAAACAATTTAAAAAAAACCTGGTGCCCTCTAAAACGTTCATTAGTTGTCTGAACATAACTATGAATCAAAACCCAGAACAAAAATGAGCTCACAGAAAGTAAAACATACCATTTGATCCATAAAACCCTTTCACTCATGTGGCCCCAAACCCCTCCTTCATATTTCCATACCTTGGGCCTTCATTCATTTTCCCGTTTCCCCTCCTTCTCAACCCCAAGTTTTCAATCCCAAAACAATCTTTGGGGATTCTATTGTTTCCTGAACCCCAGAGATCTCATCTTCTTATTAATAATGTGTAAAAGGACCCATTTGTCAGGCTGGTCTCAGCCACCTTTTCAGGCCTTCTTCACCTAGGAGAAAAATACATGTTTAGGGTTATCACTCAAAATATCAAGGGAATTTAGTGGGACGACTCCTTTACAAAACCCTTTCCCGAGGGAAATTATGAGTATTGTGACGAACAATGGCTGAAAAAAAACCAGTTTGATCATACAGTTCATCCCAGTACAACAAATTAACACGAACAAGAAAAAAACCACAAACTTGGGTAGAGAAATCAGCAATTTTTTTTCTTTTGCCCCCTTTTTCATTTCACAAAACATAATCAATTTTTTTTAATTTGTATTTCCATTATTAAAAATATACAAAGAAGACAAAAAAAAATGAATTTCAGTCTTGCTGTGACCCAAAAATTATTAAAGGAAATAAAAGAAGATTTTAAAAAAACAAATTTGATTAGTTTTAAAAAGAAAAACATTTTGGGTTTAGAAAAAAGGGAAAAAATAAACCTTTTCCCTTTGTGCAAAATTTTGGTGATCGACACAAAAAAATATGGATCTTGGCCCCTTGTCTCCCTTTTACAGCATCAAGTAGTGAAAGTTTTAAAAATTAATTTTTACTTTTTGGCCCTACCTCAAAAAATTTATTTCATGCATAAATAATAACTTTGGACATCTAAACATTTATTTTGGTTTAAATTTTCGTTCCCAAAAATTTATTTTTATTTTTTTTTTCCATCCTTCAAATTTTTACCTTTGTTATTTTTTATTTTGGGATCCCTGGCCCAAAGCTCCTCGTTATGCACAGGTCCTGAGTGTCGGGGTTTCTGGAAAGCTCTTTTAAAATAAAATCGGTATGTACCCAAATTTGCCTGGGATTTTTTTTGCTTTTAATTCCATTTAATTAAAAACAATGTATTTTAATGCAACTAAATAATTTTGGTGAAAACCAAGTTTTAATAAAAAGGGGCCTTCATTTTAAAATTTTCAGAAGGCGATGGTTTTGGGTTTTTTCTGTTCAAAATTTTATAAAAATTTTTAAAAGAATTTTTTCCCCCGGGTGAAGTTTTAAAAAAGTGGGAAAATTTTTTTCCCAAGGTTTTTAAACACTGGAAATTTTTGTTGTAAAGTTTTCAAAAAATCAAACCCTTTGGTCAGATTTAAAATTTTGAGTCTAAAATGGTCGAGTAAAAAACTTAAATTTAAATTTTTGTTTGGGAAACCTTTTTTTACCTTAAAAATTTTTTCATATCTTTTCTTTAGAAATTTTTTTCCTTCCCCCGCTGTAAAGAGTTTTTCCCCAAAATTCTGTGCCAACTAGAACCCCGCTGAGTTTTTTTATTTGGGCACAGAAAAAATAATTCCCCCTCTCCCAAAATTTGAAAATATGGTATTTTGAAAAACTTTAAACCCTTTTAAATTTACCCAAATGGGGCCCGGGGAAATACTGATCAGGTTTTCTTTTTGTGTTTTTACACCAAGAGTAAGGAAAAAATTTGGGAAACCCTTTTGTATTTCAGTTTAAAAATTTTATCAAACTTGGGAAAACTTTGCCTATTCCCCTTACTGTATCCCCTTTATTCATATTTTCTTTTTTGTTAAAAACAATTTTTTCTCTTGCTTTTTAGTAAGAATAAAGGTTTATTTTTCTGGCCTTTAAACCTCACAGAGATGTGAACATGGAAAATCGGGGGGTTGTCCCTTTAAATTTGTGTCTTTTATTAAGTGTTCCCTGCAAAAACCCTTTTTTCTTGTTTAAAGGTTGTGATTTTGGTTGTTGGTTTTGGCCCATGTGGGGGGTGGGGAGTGTGTGTTTGTTATGCGTGTGTATTTTTACCAAACACATGGGGGTCCTTTAAGGGGGCACTTCAAAAAAAGGCCGTCATTTTCAATTTTCCCAAATTTAACCTAACCCATTGAACACTGCAGTCAGATTCAGTTTTTTATTCAAATTGGGGTAAAAAAATTTTTTTGTCTAAGGAAACCCAGCAGATTGCATCCAGTCAAGGGGTTGCCAGCATTCACTCCTCCCCGGATGAACATGTAGAGACAGTTGGGAACAGTCACTGGCGTTTATTTTTAGCAAAACCCTCAACTGAGCATGCATGTAGCGAACAGTGGAGAAGGAAAAAACTCCCTTTTTAAAAAGGGGAAGAAACCTCCAGCAGGGCCAGGCTCCCGATGAGCGGGGCCATCTGCCACGACCGACTGGGGGTTAGTAGTGTAGGCATCAAAAAAGGGTATTGTTTTCATTAAAAATGTGAATGTAAGTATTAAATCTGAAAACCATAGATACCCTTTTTTAAAATCTGGTTCAATTACATTTAACTGTAACTGAGTCCCTTTGGAAAAAACTCACTCCTCATCTGTTTAGAAGGCTTAATGAAATTGATGAACACAAAAATGAAGGGCAAGTTATGTCTTATACTCTTAGTTTGTCTTACCCAGTTTTATAAACACACTGTACAGTTTCTCTTCTAATTATACTTTGTATTTATTTCAAGTAAATAAAGTTTGTTTCATTTAGTCCAGTCCAGTAATTCTGTTAAGGTGCATTTCATCTTGTATTAATTTTGAGTCTAATTTGATCATTCTGACTGGAAAAAGTCAAACCATCTATTAAAATCATGTTTTGAGGGGAGAGATTGTCCTTTTCTGGCACTTCCTTTCGTAATTTCATAAAATACTGACCTAATATTATTATGGTACTGCTGGATCAGACCTGCTCTTGCAATCTCTAATTGTTATTGTGATACCTTATTTAATAAATAACACTGAGCGCCGGACAGTTTAAAATGTTTTTACCTTTCAAGCAGGCGGTCCATGGCCAGGACGGCCTCTCCAGACCTAAAAACTCAAAATTCCAATTAGTTTCATATCAGAAAACAATTTAAATTAAATGTATCCTGCCACATATCCCCTAATTTTTTACATAACATGAAACAGACATTCATTTCACAAAAACAGACAGACAAAAAGGACGAACATTGGCCACATAAAGTTTGATTACCCTGTACATACAGCATTTTAGAGTGGAACCACTTTGTGTCACTTAATGTTAAAAATTATTTCTTACCCTTTTCTGGTGACTCGACAATTATTCCTGGGACTCAAACAAGGTCCATCAAACTGTTAGCTTAGCATTTTAGCTTAGCATGTTAGCTTAGCATGTTAGCATAGCATGTAGCAGTCAAAGTCCGTCAGTGTAATATGTCCCCTGTCACTTCCGTCTGCTCACTTCCGACTCACATACATCCACACTCCCACTGGCCAGTTGATGTTACATTTTTATATTTATATATCTGTTCATTCAAAAAGGAGCCAGCCGCTTTTAAATTTTTCTTAAGGAAAAATTAGTGAGCTATTGAAACTCAACACTCCCTCACGGCGGCGTTTTGGGTTCTTTAAGAGAACCGCAGGACCTTTAAACCATGGCGAGGATGCGCATCTATTTCTGTGTGTTTTACTCAAAAGGAAGTAAGCCGCTTTTAGGACTTTTAAGAAGTCCAAGGAGCTATCGAAACCTAATACTTCCCCTCGGTAGTATCTTTTGACAGTTCTTATGGAACCGTCTGGACCCGACCAACCCTAACCGAGTTTGCGTGCCTCATTCAGGGGGTCGCTTTTATATTGTGTGCGAGGGAAAACTATCTTCCCTTGCATGCAATAAAGGAACTTCAAACCTACACCCTTAGATTTTAGCCTAAGTTTGGAAGAGTGTACCGTTCTTCCCGGGCTGTCACCATTAAAATCGCACTGCTTATTAACACGTCTTATCACTTATTAATGCGTACGCAACAATTATTCTGAACCATTTCTCTGCCTCCAAGAATTACAAAAACAGCTCACTCAGAACTAACAACACAGCCAGAGTGTTTTTACAGGAAAAACACGGGAGATTTTTAATAGGATCTCCTTACCTGCTTGCGACGCTGCAGTGATGTGTTGTCCTTCCGTGGCAACCCTATCCTATCCAAAAGTGGTTTTCACTTCCGGGGCGCGGGCGGAAACACCAATGAGACCTGTTGTCTAGGACAACAGGTCTCATGAGAGTCATGTTCGAGCTACCGCCCCCTGCTGGCGGTCAGACGCCTCGGAGCTCCTCCGGTACTTGGTCCCCATGAAGCGATCACACTCTCTATCTAAAGACTCTTAAAGGAACGACTCTCAACCAGTTTCTAACTTTTAGCTCTTTTTATTCTAAGTTAAGGCAGAGGAATGATTACAGAGATCAGCGCTGAGGCTCCCGTCTCGGACCGTCGCCGTCTGTTAGAGGATGATGAAGAGCCCCGATAGAAGGTCACATACAGTTTTTATATCTGGCAATCCAATGCAATGGATGTGCTCTCCATCAGTGATTATCAGTAGACTATGTGTCACCATTGTGGTGTCTATCTGTTAGATTGTGTAGTAGCGGGTGTCCATACTTAATCTAAGTGTGCTGTAGGTTTCTGATCAACCCAGTTATACCAGCTGCTCCACTATCTACCCCAGTGCCCCAGCTTCAGGTCATTTATGACAACCCTTGGGCCATTTATCCTTGTACTGTATGTTTATGAGCATTCTTATCCTATTGTGACAAAAGGAAAACATTAGAACTTATATTTTATTTCACTAAAGTATAAATGGGAAAAACAGCTATGAGCATATTAATAAAGGTTATTCCTACCAGTCACCTTGAAAACTGTTGTAGCTCATAAGGAGAACTTTTACTTTGTCTAGTCAGAATGATTTGGCAGCACTACTGAGCACATCTCCAATGCTGTAAAATCCTTCTCTCTTGCAAGATTAAAATAAAGCTGATTCTGAGTGACAATCATCAGTCTCTAGATGCGAATTTTTCTACAACAATTGGCGTCACGAACAGGATTCCTTGACTGATTTACTCCGGGGACATCGAAGAAGTGCCAGACCCCAGCTTTGGAAGAGATTCCTTGCCTTTACCCCACTTAGTGTTACAGGGACGGAGGATTTCTGCGTCGAGGTTCCTGGGAGACTCAGCATTGGAATCCAGAAAGAACATCATTTTTTTCCCCAGAGATGGTGAGATCTTGAATCAGCACAATTAATTATTATTCTTAGATTATATTAGGTTTATATTAAAGAAAACAAAAAAAATTAAAAACCCAAAGGGCCCTTTAAAATTAAATTGCAAAAATAGAAAAAAATCAAAAAAGGCTTAAAAAATTGTAAGGACTTTTTTAAATTTTTTAAACTAAAAGGGTTAAAACTAACAGTTTTCTACTGGGGAAAAAAGGGGATCGGGGTTTTTTTCCCGGCCTTGGACCAGGAGCGAGGTGTACGGACCTCGCTGTCGGGGGTTGATCCCCACGCTCGCGCAGGTTGAACAGTAATTTACACCAGAAGACCCCCCCGGGTTGGGTTTTTTGGAATGAGGCTTCCCCTAACCGAAAATTTGGGGGGAAGGCGATTAGGGAGCCAGAACGCTCAAACTCTTGGGGAAACGTCTGCAGGTTTTTAAAAGGGAAATATTCCCCCTTTTCCAGTAAGTAAAGGGGGTGGGGGCAAGGCTGTCAAGTGGGGACGGGATTCAGTTCTAAGGGATTACCTCCTCCCCCCGGGGAAAAAGTTTGATTTATGGAAAAAAAATATGGTCCACAAAACGCACTGAGTGCATAAATAAATTTGGGTTAAAGAATTTAAATTTTCATGCAGGAGGTTCATACAATCTTACATTTTTACAGGGGGTTTTGAAAAATTTTATAAAAGAAAAGGAGGAAAAAATTAGGAGGGCAAAAAAAAATAGATCAAAAAGATTACCAGGATTTTAAAAAAAACTATAAAGCAGGCTTAAAATTTTTTGGAAAGATGAAGCTGAGCGAAACCCCAAAAAAAAAAAAAACCTCTAAATTTTGATGCCAGGGAATCAGGATGACAGTAAAAAGACAGGGGGGGGCGACAAAATAAAAGCTCCATCTCTGTACCTGTTCTTCCAACTTTGGTCCTCTATACTGATCCAAAAATACACAAAAAAAAAACCCCCAACCCCCTTATAATCCAGCTGTAAAGTCTGACACTTCTGTTAAAATTTTTTCTCTTTTTTTCTCATTTCCAAAACCCTGATCTACGAGCTTTGACGACTCTGGCGGCTGTAGGTGGACCACGATCTGGACTCATATGTTTACCGACCCATCAGAAACGAACGGCAGCCTGACGGCTCCTCCTCTGCAGCAGCGACCTCCAGACCTTCAGCTGCAGAATCAGCCACATCTGCAGCCTCGCAGCAACAGCAGTCACTGAAGGTGGAAGACAGCACATCTGCACAGCTCCTCAGATCCTCCTGATTCACGGCCAGGTTCGAGCTCCAGCCCTCCGTCTTCTCATACCAGACAGAGGGCTCAGGGACACACTCTCACTGTACCTATGGTGGAAGTAATGGGTCCAAATGGACCTGACCTGGTTTTCCGGTCTTGCACTTCTCATGACATTGAGGAGTGCGCAAAACTTCTCCCTGACCTATCTCATTCAGGTGAAGTTTTTTTCACCAATTTCTCTGTTTTTTTGCAAGGAATATCGTCCTACTGGTGCTGAAATACGCAGAATCCTGACCCCCGAAAATAACTGCGTCTGACATTGCAAAAATCCATAACAAGCCCCCCCTTTTAAAACCTACTTTTAAAAACATGAGGATTGGGATAATGATTCAAATGTGGAGTACAGGAATTTTGCCGTTGATGTCCTGGCGTTTGCCATAAAGAAAGAGTTTCCCCGAAAGATCAAAATGACTAAATCTATGGCTGCAAGCAGAAAGATGATAAAAGAATAACGATTTCATCAGCAAAGTGATCGAAGCAGTGACCAAAATGTGCAGTGGCATAAAAAACCCCCCACAGCAGGGGGCCCCTACAGAAGCAGGGGTTTCCGGGGAGACCCCTTTGTTTGTGATGCGGCCCATAAAAGGAATGCTTCCCAAATTTTAGCCCCAAACTCTTAAGGGGGCATATGTGGGGGGCTGATCATCCTCGCCTTGCTGATGTTCACAGACATGCCAAACATGCTCAACTCATTTTTTTTTTGAAGAACGGAGCGGAGAAAAAAGAAAGATCTGACAAAAAACTGCATCTAGCCACGATTACGATGTACCAAAAATGCCGAAAGAATAGAGAGGGAGGATATCGACGAAAGCGAGGCCCACGGAGAGGTCCGGGAAGACTTTTTTATGATCCAACACTTTTTTCCAATGTGGCAGAAAGGGGAACATTGGGGGGGGAACCCAATGTCCCCCCCAGCTGAGGCCCATCTTACCAGGCTGAATTGACTAATGAGGCAGAGGAGGGCAAGCAAGCGCAAGCCCCCACAGTGTCACCCGGGTCTGTCAAAGCGGTACCAAAACCAACCTTTTTTAACAAAACCCAACTGCTTCACACTCTTTTCCTACCTATCCTATTTTTAGTTGAGACACAAACACAAACTCATACATACAGATGGTCAATCCTTTTTTTTCCTTCCTTCCTTTTTTGAAGAAAGGAAGAGCTGCTTTGCAATGACTGAGATGACTTGACTAAAGGGGCAACATTCTATTGCTGGTTTGGAAAAAAAGTTTGAGGGGGAAAAATTTTACCAATTTATGCTCATTTTACCTCAGGAGGCATTAAAGTTTTTCCCAGTGTTTGATCTTATAGTTAAAGGAAAGAAAATATCATTTAGGGGTAGACTCAGGAGCAATTCTTCTGTCGTTAAGGGCAGAGGAATTTTCAACACCCCCAAAAACTCAACCGGAAATCATTTTTTTTTCATGTCAGCATCCAGGCAGACGACAAGGGAAAACATTTTTACAAAGCCCATGGCTTGTGTAACACCTGATGGTTTATTTTTCAAAATTTTTTTTCCTCTTATCATCATTGTGTCCTGTAAAATTGAGGGGGTAGAGATTTGATGTGCAAGCTAGGGGAATAATTGTAATGGCCCACCCCAGGGGGGGTAAGGGTCTCTACTCAGCTCTGACACATTTTTAAAACTGCTGTACAGTTCAGTCCACAAGCATTAAGTTATGCTTATAAAGGGGAAAGTGTAAAATTTTTTGTGTTCACAACTGTTTTGGGGAAAGGGAGGTTAGATCATTTTTTAACCCCTCTTTTTTATGAAAGCTTTTTGATTTAAACTGTTTTGCTCATATGTCGTTGGGTTCTGACAAAGGGAAATGAGAAGCTTGGTTTCGCATCTCTTGGGGAAAAAACTAACCACGTCTATGCTGTATTGTAATGCTAATTGAAAGCCGCGCTCGCTTTTTGTCTGAACTCAAAACCAGTTTGAGTTCCCCCAAAAAAAGAGACACTGCCCAAAACATCGCTTTGGGCAAAATCTGAAAACAAAAAAAGGGGACAGATGTAAAACTATTTTATGTTCCCCAAGTAAAAAAACTACCTGATTGGACTGGGGTTCCCAAAAAAATTCTAATCTTATGTTTTCTAAGAGACTTTCTGCATTTAATAGACCTTTTCTTAGCACACTGCACTCCAAAAAAACGGTTCAGTTGATCCCAAAAAAATGATCTTTTTCCCAAAATGGCTCATTTTTTGGAAAATTTGGGCCCCCCCCTTCAAAATCCATTTTTTGGGTCCAGGTGCCTCCTGGCCTGGGGAAAAAAAGTAAATATGAGGGGGGGACCCCAAAAAAAGGTTGTGAACCCCTTTGTTGTTGTGACCCCAAAGTCCAAGCTACAGACCGTGTGAAAAACAATACCCCACTCAAACCAAAACCCCATTGCAGGAATCAAAACCTTTTTTTGATCGCTTCTGAAAAAAGGAATTATTTTTTTCCTTGTAAAAGTTCCCCTGTAAGAACTAATTTTTTTCCTGTTAAAAAAAATCAGGAGTAAAGGAGAACCGGTTGAACGGGGGTTTTGGGTGCAAGATTTACAAGCTGTAAATGCTTCAGTAAAAGCCAGAGCTCGTACAGTTCCAAAAACCCTGCACACTATTTTGTCACAAGTTCCCCCGATCCCAAATTTTTTTTCTGTTTTTTGATCTTTCAAATGCGTTTTTTTGTGTACCTGTTGATAAGCAGAGCAATTTTTGGTTTGCTTTTGAGTTTAAAGGGAAAACCTTACACTTTCACTCGTCTGTGTCAAGGTTATTGGGGAAAGTCCAACTATACATAATGCTGCATTGAAAGCTACCCTTGAGTCATTGGAGTTGACTTCAGGCTCTGCTTTATTGCCAGTATGTTGATGATCTTCTGTTTGGGGGGTTGTCCTACTAAGGGACCCAATGTGAGAAGGAACTGTCCACACTTTTGAAAAACATTTGCATTCAGAGGGGCTGTGAGGGACCCCGGGCCGGTCCAAACATGAGGACACAGTAATAATTTTCAAAGAACATGGGTTTTATTTCCCAAAATAAAAAAATTCAAAAAAACTTTTTCCTGTGCCCTTAAAAGAGGTCCAATAAAAAAAAGCTAAACTCAAAACAAAAAAAACAGGGTTTAACATAACAAAACCTCAAAAATAACCGCTCAACAAACAAAACTGACCCCCAACAACAAACAAAGGGGACCTACATACTGGCTGATCAGACCAGTCTGAAAAACACACTGAGGGAAGAGGGAAAGGAAAAAACATACAGAAATTTAAAATAACAAAAATAAAATTTAAAACAGTTAGCTTTAAAAAATTAAAACCCGAATGACTAATAACTAAACAAAAAAAAGGGAAATCACAAAAGCAAAAAGAACTTATGCAAAAATTAGAAAAAAGGACTCCATTGGGTTTTTCCCCCAAAGGGGAACTCCAGATGGTATCCCCCCAATCAGTCAATCTGGGATTGGAAAGGTGCCAGCCAGAGTCCATTGCTTCAGTTCAAGGTACTCACCCCCCAAGCACCAGCAAAAAAAAACAAAAAAATGTTAAAAATTTGACGAAATTTAAATTTTAACAAAGTTAAACCGAAGGGGGCGCGCTACAATTAGAGCTAATGTATTTCAATATTTCAAATGAAAAATAAAAAGAAAACCCTGTATTTCTGCCTGCAGTTTAATGTTTATGATAACTCAAAAAGAAAAAGTGTTTGTGTGTGGGATTACCGACTGTGTGGCTGCAGGGTGGCCATCACAGGGGCACAAGCCTCTCTTTTTAAACTTCAGCTTTTTCCAGCTAAATAACCTTTTTAGGTCATGTTTTTTCTGCTGAAGGTAAAACTCCCTCAAAAGCGTGTGAATGGGGGTGCAAAACATTCCAAAACCTGTTACAAAAAAAAAGTTTGATGTCATTTTTGGGGCATGACTTCTTTTTGGGGGGGAATTTTATTCCTGATTATTCCGTATGGAAGCCCCGTTGGGTGCTCTCATGCATGGTAAAAAGGTCTTCAATCTCAGGACAATTATTGTTTGGACACCTGAAGCAGAAGCAGATTTCATACAACTTAAGCTGGGCTTTGCAGAAGGCTCCTACTTTAGGATTACCGAATCCTAAAAAAAACCTTTTTCAGGCTGGTGATGAAAAGCATGGGGCATGACATCAGTTTCTCCTCCAATATCATGGAGATAACCTGCCCCCGTTTCTTATTTTTTTTGCAAAAATTTGGGCCCCCTGTGGCTATAGGGTCCCTAACTGCCTTCGTGCCTTGGGGAGCTGCAGAAAAAGCTGTGTTGGGGTTTAGAGACATTGTTTTGGATATGGCAGACCTCACAGTTTTTTGGGGGTTCCACACTCTTCTGCTTATTTGGGTTGAACAAAAAACATCACAGCTTTCTGCTGCTTTTTGGCTGAGATACACATCAAATTTTTTGGGACATCCAAAAAAAACTGTTAAAAAGGTGTACTGTGCTCAATCCAGCAAAACTTCCCCCCGCCCGGGAAATGGGGACCCTCATAACTGTGTTTCCAGTGTTGGGGGGAAAATTTGCAACCCCAGCCCGACCTTTCTGAGATACCTCTGGAGAATCCAGAGATTTATTTTTTGTTGATGGTTGGCTTTTCCCCAAACCCTGATACTGGTAGGAATCAGGTGGGTTTTTGCAGTGTGTTCTTCCCCGAAAAACTTGTTTCAGGCCCCACTGCCAAAAAACTTTTTCTGCCCCGACTGCTGAAATTTTTGGGGCCCCTGACTGAAGCTTGCAAATTAGCCAAAAAAAAAACTGAACAAAATTTACACAAGATTCCTAATACGGATTTGATGTAAAATTCATGATTTTGGGGCCATTGGGGGGGAAACACAGAAAAAGTTACTTAAAAGCGCTGGAAAAAAACCCTTTCCGAACCAATGTTCAGGGGGCCCTTCCCAACCTGCTCGAAAGCAATTTCTTTTTACCAAAAGCTTTTCTTGGTGTGTATGGTATCTATCTCCTCCATCTGAAAAAAGGGGAAAAAATTGTGTTGGTTGGGGTTTTTGACATGTTTTAGCCAAAATGGATTGAAACGTTTCCCAAGCAAAAACGCAGACAGCCACACAGTCACCAAAAGCCCCTTTTTTAACAGAAATAATTCCCGGTGGGGGCATTCCTTCAAAGATTTTCTAGTGACAATGGGAACTCCTTTTGTGAATGCAGCAATGAAGGAGGTGAGTAAGTTCCTGGGGTTTTGACCTACGAACGCACTGTGCATACCATCCACAGAGGTTGGGGGGCAGTAAAAAAACGTGACAATGGGACTTTGAAAAAATTAGCTAAGTGTTTTTGAAAAAATGGGTTACCTTGGACAAAGGGGCCCCGCCTATTGTACTCAATTATATGAAAAATGGGGGGCAAAGAGCACGAGTAAAACCTCAGTCCTTTTGAGGTGCTGTTTGGGGCAGGGCCCCCAAATTTGGGCATGGGGAACATTGCCCAAGGGGACCATTGCCCTCCACATCTTTTGTGGAAGATACCTGGATCATCTCCTGCTTAACGTGGTTGAGGACAGCGGCCCCCCACAAGGCTACGAACTGTAAGTTAATCACTGGAGACTGATTTGAAAAGGTTGGGTGAAGAAAACTGGTTTTAAAAAGGGCACAATAATCCCCCTTTGGGGGGGTTGCAACGTTTTTTAAAAGGAGTACTTGGGCGAGAAGAGGATGCCTCCTTTTAAAACCCCGAATCTTCCAAAAATGAAGGATTACAAGAGATGGGAAAAACTATTGCATATGGTTACTCTTTTTAATTCATCAATTGTTATGTTTATTTTGTCTTTTTCATTTGCATGTGTTTTTTGCCCCCAAAAGCACATCAGGACAGGCAGGGGCAGTCTTCGATGGCCATCGTAGAGAGGAAACTCAGGGGTGGTAAAACCCTAAAAAGGTTTTAAGAATACCAACAGTGGAGCGAGGATTGACCCCCTGTGATGTGGTCCCCTGTGAAGGTCGTGACAGTTTTGGGTTTTAGAATGCAGAAAGGTACATTTTTTCCTAGCATTTGGGGGGGGAAATGGGGGGGTCAACCCGTGTCTGGACGGACTTAATGTCTACTGGGAAATTCAAAACAAAAGGTTCTGTCAACCCAAAATCTAACCTATATTTCCCCACGGCCCCGGGGGGCCAAACGCATCAGTTTGGATTAGAGACAAAATCTACTCAGCGAGCTGACAACACTAGGTATAATCCACTGGTAATAACTGTCAGGGGAAATGTGGAAGAATTCCTGGCCTACTACTAGACATGCAGATCTTAATGAACTTGTTGATTTAGGAGCTGATGTTCTGGAAGAGACCCACAGGGATTGTTTCAGATTCAGTTTGTGGATCAGCCTAAGCCTCCTGATGAAAGTCTAGATATTTCTGGTGTTAACACTTCTCCAAGCCTAACCACACCTCCTCAAGTATTAGTGACTTACTTAAATATCTCATCACCTGAAGTAATGTTACAAGTTGAAACTGGATTTTCTGATAAAAACATCTGGTTAGAATGGATTACATTTACTGCAAAAACCAATAATATGACAGAGTGTATTGCCTGTTCCTCAGCCAGACCACAACTTTTCACTACTCCTGCTCCTTTGTTATATAACACAGACCATGGGTTTGACTGCATGTTAGCTCTACACATGACTCCCTCATCTGAACATTGTTCCACTTTGAGAGCCCTAGATGAATTGCACACCCTGGCTCATCACATGACAGAAGACTCTGGTGTAGATTCTTTACCTGATTGGTTTGCTGACACTTTTGGTAAATGGAAGGATTTTATTATTACAGGTATGACTTCCTTTGCCATCTTTACAGGTATTCTCATTTGCTGTGGATGTTGTGCCATTCCCTGTCTGCACACTCTAATGAACAGGTTGATCACCACAGCTCTGTCAAAGGAGGACTCCTTTAGGTCATATCAGATGCCTCTCCTCACAGGTGTAGAGGAACCCTTGGATTGCTCTGATGAGTCTGACAGCGACTCTCATGATGATGCTTTCTGATGAATTTATCGATATTTAATTTACATCTATTCATATAATCCTCCTAATTCTACTGATGTAGATGTGTACCGAACACACACAGGGTAGATGATAACTCATGATTTAAATTTTGCTAGTATATTGGTGTACTAATATATTCTACTATATTTTCTTCATTTAATTTTTCATTCTTTATATTATTTGTGTATTCATTTTATCTGATCATTTCTTAAAAGGTTGTTGATTGAAGAGATGTTTTGTTTCCATCAGAATGACAAATTGTTTCCAACAAAGAGGATGACAGTTATAGTAGATTTTTTGTAGTGTTTAGCTTTATAATAATGTTTCATTATTCATTTTACATTATTTAGTCAATTTTTATCATTACTTATTTCAAATAATCAATTTTTGATTCCTTTTATATTATTCATTTTATTACTAATCAATTCACATTTTGAAATTCATTTTCTTGTACTTTCCTTCTTTGTCATTCAGTAAAATTTTCTTAGGTGTTCGATAACATATGAAACTAGTTTCATTATAATCAAAGAGGGTGGATTGTTATGGAAATTTTAGTGCCTTGCTTGATTTGCTCCTTGATAATCTACAGGAACTGACAAAAGTATTAGAACCCCTCAGTGTTGTTCCACTCTTCTCTTATATAGTCCTAGAGTAATGGTTTCTCAGCCCTCTACTTGCACCTGTGTGAGATAATATGTATGACACACTGTTAAGATTATGTCTGGGACAACAGGTCTCATGAAAGTCACCTTGAAAACTGTTGTAGCTTATAGGAGAACCTTTATTTTGTCTGGTCAGAATGATTTGGCAGCACTACTGAGCACATCTCCAATGCTGCAAAATCCTTCTCTCTTGCAAGATTAAAATAAAGCTGATTCTGAGAGATAATCACCAGTCTCTGGATGCGAATTTTTCTACAACAATATGCAGCATTTAAGTTGCAATATTTTGTATGCTAGCTGAACCTACTATGGCCTCATTTGCAGGGGTTTGCTTGCAGAAATCTGTCTCCAAAGGAGCAGCCGCTCTGCCTGATGTTGTCCCACCCCAGCTGTGATAGAGAGCTCTTTGACTGTAGACTCGGGGAAAATGAACACCTGAAGGTGAAGAGTTGCAGATAAATAGAGACACATTATCTGGATTAGGCAGTTCGTCTTTGCCTGGTTCCACCTGGGTGTTTCCTGTGGTGTTGTCCATGCTGAACCTGGTCCGTCGAACGTTGATGGTTCAGTTTCATTTATTCTAATGCTGTCATCTGGAGAGGAAAACAGTATATTTGAACTTTCATTGAATTCAGTTAAATTCAACTTATTTTAAACAATTCGGTTCAGTTCAGCCCAGTTCATTTCAGTTCATTCTACTCTGATAAAGTCTAGTTCAGTTTAATTGTATTTTAATGCCATCCAGTTCATAAAATCAGATTTAAATTTTAATTAATAGTTTAGTTTGGCTCATTTCCCTGCAGCTTATCGTAATTTAACTAAGATATTAGCTGACAGATTTGATGCATTAGTATTTATGAAAAAAACATCATAATTGTGACATAAAAAACAACTAAGAAAAAAGTTTTATTGAGTCAGAAAACATTTTAGTGCAGTGAGGGGCAGAAGCCTTTTATGAGTTTCAGGGTTAATTAGCGGTAATGACTCTAAGCACAACCCCTTACTGAAACTCAGAAACACATTTAGCTTTGCTTGTCAGATAATAATCTGCAGAATGATTCACTGCTCCTCATGTCTGCTCAGCTGCCTGAGGTTCATTCTTTCCTTTATGCAATCCTTCACCGGAGCGTGAGTCACTAACTAGTAGTGGAGCAGCACCAGCGCTGCAGCCAAATTCAGACTCAGTCATGCTACTTTCTCTATTTGAATGTCATTTTTAATAAAACACAAGCTGTGTTTAGGGGAAAGTTATTTTTTTTATATTTCTACTAAAGACTATTTAAAAATATTTCTAAGGATTTTTTCACAGATCCATTGCATTTCTGCAGCCATTCAATATTTCCAGTTTTGATCCTCCTTTTTGTTAGCATCCATAATTCTCTTGGACATCCTGGATATCAGCTTCTGGACCGAACCGGACTAACTGCAGCATTTTAATGTCCACCACTGAGATGAATATTCCTGCTTGTGGAGCTGATAAGCATGTTTTAGTTTTTACCCGCCTTTGTATAACCCAGGATCTTGTCCAGGTTGCAGCTGCAGAGTTACTGACCCGATGTGTTATCTGACAATTGATCGCTCTGCACTGGCTCATTCTACCATACAGGACTCAGTTTAAGGTTCTAGTTTGGACTTTTGGGACTCTGTATGTTGCTGCACTATCATATATTGGTCTGAGCATCCCTAGGTCACCACCATGACCCTGAGGTCAACTGATCCAGGCTTCTGATTTGTCCCTAAATTCAGGCTAAAAGCTAAAGATGACAGAACCTGTAGAGACTTCTTTGTAAAATAGGTCAAGCTCAGTTAAATTGGATGGAGAACATTTGTGAACATCCGTTTTCAAGCTGTTTCACAGGTTCTCAGTTGGATTTAGGTCTGGACGTTGATAAGGCCATTCTAACACATGAACATGCTTTCATCTAAACCATCCACCGTATCTCTGGTGGACGCTCAGGCTGGTTCTCCTGCTGGAAGGTGAACCTCCACCTCAGTCTCAGGTCTTCTGCAGCCTCTAACAGGTTTTCTTCCAGGGTTCTCCTGGATTTAGCTCCATCCACCTTCCCATTAACTGCGTCCCTGCTGAAGAAAAGCATGCCCCCATCATGATGCTGCCACCATGAAATGTCATTGTGGTGATGGTGTGTTCAGAGTGATGTGGGGTGTTTTTTCACTACACATGGAGGTCACAAAGATTAATTTTGTCTTTCTTCTTGCCATTCCTCCATAAAGCACAGATAAGTCCACCACTTTATTCTCCCACCTGGGATGTGGATCCCTGCAGCTCCTCCAGAGTTACCAAAGGTCTCTTGGCTGTTTCTCTGATTAATGCTGTCCTTGCCCAGCCTGTCAGTCTAGGTGGACGTCCATGTCTTGGTAGGTCTGCAGGTGGTCCATCCTCTCTCCATGTTCAGATGATGTATTAAACAGAGCTCTGGGAGATCTTCAAAGTTTGGGATGTTGTTGTAGAACCCAACCCTGCTTTCACTTCTCTACAGGACTTTGGACCACTGAGCTACATTCCAGTAATTTTTCTCCTCAGCCCAGGTAAGGCGCTTGTAGCCCATGTTCAGGATTTGTCTGTGTGTAGCAGCTCTTGATGTTCTGACCCCAGCTTCAGTCCACTCCTTGTGAAGCTCCCTCAAATTCTTGAATACATTTGTATTGACAATCATCTCAAGGCTGCAGTTATCCCTACTGCTGGTGCACCTTTTCCTTTTTTCTTCCACTCAACTTTCTATGAATATGCTACAGGTGTCAGGATCTGTGCTTTGTCTGTTTGTTTTGGTGCGTTTACTGTGCTTAGCCCCTAGATGGCGTGGAATCTGGAGGAGAGGTGACAGGTGTTCATCATTCCCTTGATTACCTGCTGAGGAGTATATTAGGAGGAGGCTGCCAGCAACTCACTGCCAGAGTGTTGTCCTTTAGTGGTACAGCTCAAGCCACATTATCTTGTCTTGTTCTTTGAAACATTTGACTCTGTATGATTCTATGTAATATGAGTTTCACTTTCTGATATGATGGGTGAGTTTCTGATATGAGTGACGAAAAATATTGAACTTTTTCATGATCTAATTTTTGAGCAGTACCTGTTCACTAGATGTTCCAAGCATTTTAACTTCTGACCTTCAAAGTAAAGGCCTCAAAGTACAAGTTAAGTTACAATATCCTAAAACAGCATAAACGATCATCAGATCAGTTTTATTTAACGTTTTACTTTATCAGCACTAATGTGTTAAAGTAAACCCATAACCGCCTCCAGCAAGCTCTTCAGTGGCTCTGAGCCCCATCTTACAGGACTTTAATCGTATTTTTACAGCTCCTTCCTTGAATGTGTTTCTACCATCAGGATTGTTTTCATGCTGACGCAGTCTAGAGGACAGGGCGTTATTGATGGTAATGGAAACAATGCGGTTTGAGTTTCTCAGAGTGAAACAGAAACATGATAATTCAGTCTTAGAATAAAACTGTAGATGTTTCTGAAAAACAATCCTGACACGAAGGATTCTGTGACATGATCCAACACGTTCCCGTTTTCCCTTTTGTTCTTTTTGACTTCCTTTAGTGTCAGTATTCTCGGGTGAAGATGATTCCTCTGATGATGAAACCACAAACTGGATGAAATGAAACTAGAGTGGGTGGAGATTGTAGTAAGTAAGCGTTGCGTAGGATGATCTATATTAGTGCAGACTAAATTTAGTCCTCTTTGCCTCAGAACTGCTGAAGCAGGTTCTACAACCTTCTGGATCATGAGATGCACGTAGCTGAAAACCTGAATGTCGTTTAATTCTTTTGCTTCTAAAACAGAAGTTGTCGTCTTTGAACCAGAGTCTTTCAAAAAGAAACTGCTTAGTCCACCAATTAATGTGGATGGCATTAAGTTGACCTCCGGTAATAAAGTAAAAAACCTTGGTGTTATTTTTGACCAGGATATGTCATTTAAATCCCATATTAAACAGGTTTCTAGGATTTCCTTTTTTCATCTCCGGAACATTGCCAAAATTAGAAATATCCTGTCCAGGATTGATGCTGAAAAACTAGTCCATGCATTTGTTACTTCAAGGCTGGACTATTGTAATTCTTTACTATCAGGATGTCCACAAAATGCAGTTAAAAGCCTTCAGCTGATTCAAAATGCTGCAGCAAGAGTTCTGATGAAAATTAAAAAGAGAGATCATATTTCTCCTACTTTAGCTTCCCTTCATTGGCTCCCTGTTAAATCCAGAATAGAATTTAAAATTCTCCTCCTCACATATAAAGCCCTTAATGATTTAGCTCCATCATACATCAGAGATCTGATTGTTCCATACGTTCCTAACAGAGCACTTGGTTCTCAGACTGCAGGTTTACTGGTGGTTCCTAGAGTCTCTAGAAGTAGAATGGGAGGCAGATCCTTTAGTTATCAGGCTCCTCTCCTGTGGAACCAGCTCCCAGTTTTAATCCGTGAGGCGGACACCCTGTCTACTTTTAAGGCTAGGCTTAAAACTTTCCTTTTTGATAAAGCTTATAGTTAGAGTGGCTTAGTTTATCCTGAACTATCTCTGTAGTTATGCTGCTATAGGCTTAGGCTGCTGGAGGACATAATGACCACTTTCACTCTCTCTGCTACATTCTCACACTACTCTCCAATTATCTGTTATTTGCTGTTATTTCAGCTTTTAACTTCATGTTCTCTCTCTGCTGATCTCTTTCTGTTAAAAGGGGTTTTCCTTTCAGCTGTTCCTAAATACAAGCTCGGAATGACAGATTGCTGCAAAGTCAGTGACAGCAGAACCTTGGTACTGAAAGCAGCAGGGAAGCTCCAAGCTGCCAGCCTGTGTGACTTTTTGCACCAGTCAGGACTCGTCTCAGCTGCACTTTCACAAGCTTTGTTCTGGTGTCGTTTGTGACCCAGAATGATGACTAGATATTCTCATGCTCTGCATCATTGTGGAATAGATGAACATTGCACCTTTAGACATCTGAGAATTGGACCTAAGGATGAATCAAACCTTTGTGGAGAGAATGCTCTGGTCAGGATGTGGCTTCAGATGAACATTTTAGGGGTGTTTGTGGAAAGGTTGCGGTTTGGTTTTCTCAAACTGAAAGAAGTCAAATTGTGATTTCTATATTTAGGATAAAATGAAGCCTTTAAACAAGCTTTCATTTCAGATTCATTTTTTAGCAAGAAGAAACCCATAAAAACATTTGAAACAGGAATAATTGTCTCTTGTGCACAATGTTCCAAACACATGGAAAAACAGTCCTGTTTTGTCTGCTTTGGACAACATTAGGATGGGGTGACTTCTGTGTGCTCTTAGTGCTGAGTCAGCGTAAGAAGTGGAGTCGACGAGAGGAAATGATAGGTTAACAAGCAAACCCACAGAGCCGGTACCAGCAGCCAAGAAACCCAAAACAGGTCCACTTGTTTCAAAAATCTGTGTTTTTTCCACCATACTAATGTAATCTTCCAGTAAGCTGGTTGTTTGCCTTCCTGCAATAGAGAGGACAATTTGGTTCCGAGTCCAGAGAGCAGAACCACTGAGCCATCCAGATTGTACCACAGAACAACAGCCTCCCAGCCTCAGAATGACCTCCTTGGTAGACAGAACAGCAGGTTCTGAGTCTAAAACAATGAAAAAAATTAAACCGCGTCTGATCCAACTAAAAGGTACTGTTGTCCTGTGATTGAACGGCTTTCTGGTATCAGGAGGTGGTGGACCTCAGAAGGCCTGCTTCTTCTGGATTCTTCCCAACGTTCCCTCAAACGTCAGTGGAAAAAACTAAACTATGAATGAATGAGTGACCTTTCAGAGTCATGATCATGTTAAATCTTCTTTCTGGATCAGTATTCAATTCATTTCAATTCAATTTAATTTAATTTAATTTAATTTAATTTAATTTAATTTAATTTAATTTAATTTAATTTAATTTAATTTAATTTAATTCAACAATTCTTTATTCATCTCAAAGGGAAACTAAAGGTTGATGTAGATCATATCATCCAAGGTTTCTTCGTTGTAGATGATGATGACTGTGGGCAGGACGGATCTCCTGTAGAGGTCTGTCTTACAGCAGATCTGAAGAAGCTTCTGACTGAAGACACTCTGTTGCTGTAGGACAGTCTGATGAAGAGGATGCTCAGGGTTCTCCATAATGTTCTTCATTTCATGAAGAATCCTTCTTTGCACAATGATCTCCAGAGGTTCCAGAGGAATCCTCAGAACAGTCTGCTCTGTTCCTTCTTGTAGACGGCTTCACAGTTGCATCTCCACTCCAGTCTGTTGTCCAGGTGAACACCGAAGTATTTATACTCCTCCACCACCTCCACTTCTTCTCCCATGATGGAAATAGTTTTTGACTTATTCCTGTTTCTCTTCAAATCTACAATCATCTCCTTTGTTTTATTCACGTTCAAGATGAGATGATTGTTTTCACTCCATGCCGCTAAGTGGTCCACCAGCTCTCTGTACTCAGCTTCTTCTCCATCTCTGATCCACCCCACATCTGCAGAATAATCTGTATTTCTATAAAGTGTTTCTGCAGATGACAGGAGTCTTTCTGGTCCTGGAGGTCTGAGGTGTAGAGTGAAGAGGAATGGTTAGAGTACCGTCCCCTGAGGTGCTCCTGTGCTGCTGACTACCTGGTTAGACTCACAACCCTTCAGTCTCACAAACTGTGGTCTGTTTGTCAGGTAGTCTTTGATCCAGGAGATTGTTGAGGTCTCCACCTGAGTTTTCTGGAGTTTCTGACAAAGCAAAACAGGTTGGATTGTGTCGAATGTTCTGGAGAAATCAAAGAACATGATCCTCACAGTGCTGCTGGCTTTGTCCAGATGACAGCGGTTTTGATGAAGCAGGTGTTTGATGGCATCTTCAACTCCAACTCCACAGCGATAAGCAAACTGAAGGAGGTCCTGATGGTTCATTGTTTGCTTACTCAGGTGGGCCAACAGGAGTCTCTCTAGGACCTTCATGATGTGGGATGTCAGGGCAACAGGTCTATAGTCATTGAGGACTGATGGGTGAGTTTTCTTTGGTACCAGAACAAGACAGGAGGTCTTCCACAACACTGGAACCTTCTTCTGGGCCAGGCTAAGGTTGAAGAGGTGCTGCAGAATCCCACAGAGCTGCTCTGCACAGAACCTCTGGACTCTAGGGCTGACACCATCTGGACCTGCAGCCTTATTCTTGTTCAGTCTCTCCAGTTTTCTCTTCACCTGACTTCTAGAGACACACAGGTGGAAGGTGGAGGCAAATGGATCATCAGCAGTTTCTGATTTGGTTGAAGACAAACATGTAGAAGCAGAAGGGTAAATGGCTGAGGTGGAAGATAAAACATTTGAGGTGTTACTGGACAGCTGTGGGTCCTGTGGGTCAAAGGAGGGTGGGAGGTCTGCTTGGCTGTGAGCAGGAGAGGAGGATGCTGAGGTTGTTTCTGAACTGAACCTATAGAAGAATGTGGCCAGGTCATTGGTTCTGTCCAGACATCCATTTGTGATCTTCTCCATCCCTGACCACACATCTCTGATACTGTTTTGCTGGAGCTTGCTCTCCAGCTTCTTCTTGTCCACCTCCTTGCTGTCTCTTATTTTGACTTTAAGTTGCTTCTCTATGCTCCTCAATAATTGCCTGTCTCCCTCTCTGAAGGATCTTTGTTTCTTGTTTAACAGGTCCTTCAGGTCACTGGTGATCCAGGGTTTGTTGTTTCCAACATAATCATTCACCTTCCAACAAAAAATTAATAATCTGATTCTGAAATTAAATGTGTTTTCATATTATATTCCTCACATTCTTATTATGAAGTGTACAGTTTAGGCTCCTAGAATGAAAGACTAAAATAATAATTTATTTTATTCAGTGAGACTGCCATGACTTTAATACATGGAGATAATGAAGTATTCAGTCAACTGCTGCAGTTAATGAGGTATCGTGCTGGTGCCGCCCACACATCTTGTGCAAGCTTTAACAAGGTATTATGCTGACCTTTCACTTCACTAACAAACCCGTGTCTCCATGAGCAGCTGCATGACAGACTCCAACACGCCCTCAGTCAGGCCTCTGTAAATTCCTCTGCTGTCAGCATCCCTCAGATGAAGAAGCCCAGAAATGATGAAACTGGAGTGGGAGCAGATAGTAGGCTTGATGCCAGCGTGGACTAAAAATAATCTGTGTGATCTGTGACCTCCTTCCCTTGAAACATCACTGAAACGTGCTGAACTGCTTCCTCATTTTTCAAGGAAATCCCCAAGGCGAAGGAATGTGTTTCAGTTTACATGTTGATACAGTTGTGCTCAGAAGCTTACATACCCTGGCCTCTGAATCCTTCAGAGTTTATAAATGATGAAGGCAGAAACTATCCAGATCAAAAGTTTGCATACCATGAATGCTCGTATTCCTAAAGGTAACCATCCTCACCTTTGACCTGAGCAGATAAAGGTCAGTGAGGTTCTGGGCTGCTAATAGAGTCCTGCTTATGTCCTCTGGAGGCCGACAGGTTTGTTATAATTGTATTTTCTCACCTTTATTTGTACAGGTAAATCTAACTGAGGGACAGAGTCTCATTTTAAATAGATGTATGAGACAATAATATGTTAGTCTGCAGAATTCATAAACAAATGAACGGGCCTGCAATGTTTGTCCTCTCTGACAGGTCCCAAAAATCACACAAAACCTGACATGGACCACAGACATTTTGGTCCTGCCAGAGGACAACATGGGGAGTATTTCCTTTGGACCCCAAAAAAGCAGAACTTTTCACAGCAGCTGCTGGTTTCTGTTTACAGGTGGTCCATTGAAGGTATTCTCACCCGCAGCATGCTGGTGTGGTTCAGGAGCAGCACAGCCACTGGCATGAAGGCCCTACAGAGGGTCATCACAGCAGGACAGAAAATAATTGACACTCAGCATCATCTTCTCACCTCGCTGCCCTCAGGAAAGCGTCTCAGGTCCTCGGGTTCCTCCAGATTTAAAAAGAGCTTTTATCCATGTGCTGGAAGACACTGGACTGTAAGGAGTGACTGGATGTGTGATATGAATATGTCACATGTAGATCCATGCATGGTGTGTTCAGGTAGTATGCGTGCATATATATTTGTCTTCATTTATTTGTTGCGTTTTAAATGTCTCTCTAAAGACAAATTGTTTTGTTCTATGATGTATGGTGAAAAAAACTGAATGAATTAGGCTGCAAAGCTTCATGTCTGCTTTTAGTTTGTTTCAAGTAAAAGGAGCTTAAAAGGAAATGTCTTTTTCCCAAATTCTATACAAACCAAAGGAAAACTAAAGGTAATAAAAGCTCAAGTGGACGTATATCAACACAAGAGTCTGGGTGTGGTAAATGAAGGCCAGTTAACTTAGGAGAATAAAGTCCAAAGGTGGGTAGGTGCTCCAAACAGCATCCAACATCTGTAAAGATGCAACAGCAGTGATGGCCACCATTAATGTGAGGGAAGAAGGTTGCTCCAACACCTCAGTTTTTCACATTAAATTAAAAACTTTTTTTATAAAAAAAAAACAAGCCTAGAATTAATCAAAGTTTTTAGAATTTCAAGACTCGACTTAAAATAAACGTGTGTTTAAATACCAGAATAGGTTTAACAACACACAGCATTTAGTCCCAGCTCGAAGTGAAACAAATGTGACTGAAGAAGGTCCAAAGCAACCGGCAGAAGTTCAAACACCAGGGCAACTGGGCCTTCAGCATCCAGAGAAAGATCGGGTACATTCTACCAACATTTTATGCTACTTGTAAAAAATGATTTTCCTAATACAAAGCCCTGAGGGACACATTTTGACTCTATATTGTGTCAACCCAAATGGGTCCTGTAAAGGAAGCCCAGTTCCATTTAGTCCCCATCAAGCCTGATCAAAATGGACCCAGAAACACATTGGCTGAGTAACTCCTGGCTGACGTCAAGTGATCTGTTCTGTCTCTTAGCACCTCAGTACGACCCAGTCAGTGTGCGTTAGTGGAGAGAGCTGAAGAGCATCAAATGACGGACCAGATCATGTCCCAGTGGTTTTCTGCTTGAAGTCCTGAGACCGACTGGCCTCCACCTCTATAGCAGGCTAACCCCTCCTGAAGTACATCTTTACCTCGCCGTCACCACCTGACCTGGTGGCTCAGAGGTCTTACACTGGCCTGTTGACTTTAAGCCTCTAATTCTGCCTCAGTTCTCTCAGAAAAATTGTGAAAACAGCCAGAAAGTAAGTCTGGGCTAATCCAGAACCGCTAACATCAGACAGATGGATTTACTAATTCAAAGTGGGCGTGCAGAAACAGGCTATGCTTCGCTAAACTAAGCAATGCTGTGCAACTAACTAGCTCACTACAGTAAACCTATTATCGCCAGTGTTCCTGTTCTAGGTTGGAAACTCGAAAAGTTAAATCAGTGACCAGAACAACAGCAATGTGATTTATTTCTCTGCATTTTATATACTGATACACAGCAACATGTTCACCAACAGAACATGAGCATTTATGAGGCAGCCATGATTGATTCTGAGGTAGGGTCCACAAGCCTGGACAGACCTTGAACTTTGGCGTCAGGAAGCTCCAATGTGCTGGCATCATTACACCAATCCAGTTATTCCCCTCCGGCCATAAGATGTCCAGCTGAACACCAGCAGACCAACACCTGTGGAGACGGGTCATCAGAGCCGAGTGTTCAAGACGCCAACAATATGATGACTGTAACACGTGTTTCTTGAACATCAATCCAAGGGCTCCATGCTGAAAGTAACACGTGACATCACTCATCATGCCTGGAAATTTCAAACCAAAAACATTAACATAAGATATAATCACAACTTTATTTACACAAGCACACAGACACATCCTGCACATGAAGGACCTGACCCGGTCAAGGCAGACACATTGTTCATGCTAAAAACAGACTCAACAGTTTCATGAACCAGACCCGGATCAGATGTTCAGCTGATTCTGGCTTACAGCTAATGAAAACCCAAAAATTATCAGACCAATACAAATAGTTTGGACTCCATAAGGAGGGTTAGCCACAACAGGTCATTGCTAAGAAAGTGCTGTATCCAAGCATATTAATGTAAAGTTAAGTGGAAGGAAACCATATCTTTAAAACATCTGTACATGATTTGAATTGAAACAATAAACTTCTCTATGTTATTGTAATTCAATAAAATTTTATTCTTTCATGAGGCTCCAACTTTTTAAAGGACTTAATTTAAAACTAAGATTTTTTTACATATTTTTGCAATAGAAATAAACTTTGACTTGACATGTTGGACTGCTGAAAAGTGTGTTTGTTGTCATACATGATCATAGCTCCTTTTGCATGAATTACTGCATAATATTTCTCCTTGACCGAGATAAGCAGTTCTGATGTCCCTGGTTCTGGTGAAGTTGCAGGCCATGTGCTGAATCCATCTGCGCGTGGTGGTTCTTGAAGCTCTGACTCCAGCTGTGAATCTCAAGGCTTCAGTTATCCCTGTAGCTTGTGCATCTTCTTCTACCAAACCTTTTCCTTCCACTAAATTTTACATTATTATGGTAAAATACATTAATGCCAGAACATCCAGTACGACCAACTATTTCTTCTAGACTTGAGTGGGAGCAATTAACATCAACAGAAACAACACCCTGATCCAGACTGGGTTCAGATATGAACCTGTTCCTGATGTATATCAGTTTAATACGTTTATTGTTCCCTTCTTTAACAGAAAATGACCTTGTTTGATGGACCTGCTGGAGGAACGTTGGAGGGGGAGGAACCCTCAGCAATCTGGAGAAGATGAAACATTAACAGTCTGCAGAGCTGTTAAGCTGCTGTTTCTATTTTAATTCCACTGCATCAATGTGGGAATTCCCTGACAGTATTCCCCACGGATATGACTCAGAAGGGATCAAACCAACCCATTCACTTCGGCTGTTGAAGCAGAGACATTAACATAATCTACACTCACACACAATGCTGAGTCATCCACTCGAATCTTAAAGGTCAGCTGCCATGTTGTTGCATCACAATCTTAAGGAATGATTCAACTATGCTTCCCAGAGGAGAGTGATGCTGGAATGTGCCTCAGGCATCACAGCGCATCGCTGCGAGGTTCTGCCTCTGTTTAACAATGGTTCACAAGTGGACCAGACTGAGATAAGTTTAAAAATGATTCAGTCTTATTCATCACCTTATAGATGCAATGTTTGACTGGACAACCGCTGAGCAACTTGTTCTCAAACACCGAAACCTGTTTAAAGGAGCTTGTTTTGAGTCACTCACATGGAAAACTTATGCCGCCATATTGGATTGCATCACTTTGCTCTCTCCAGCTGTGGAAGAACCAGAGCAGTGAGATAAAATAGAAGGTTTATACATATGAAATGGCTTCCTGTGTAGCTGTAGGATTTTCTAAATCAGATTGAACCAGAGGAAACAACTGGACTTTGTACAGACTAACCATCACCACCATTGATTGGATGGATTTGAAAGCCGATCAAACCCGGGTTTCTGTAGGTGAACCTGCAGAAGGATCTTTAGCCTGGTCTGGCTTAGAAACTGCAGCTGGGTTCTCGGCTGTTGACGCAGACGGTTTTACCTGCACGGTTACAGGTGCAGTCATCGGACCGCCCGCTCTACAAGAAGGACTGACGAGGCTTTCTGAGCCACTTTCAGCAGAGAGTAAAGCAGACATCTAGATCTCAGAGCCTTTGGTGGATCCAGGTGCCTTTTAATGCTTATATTCACCAATAGAAATATTGGGTTATATGTTTAGGTATAACAGGGATTCTGTAAGTGAACATGCAGAAGGATCATTATTTGAGGCAGGTCTGGGCTAGAACCTCCAGGTGAGGGAGGTCCGACCATTGGCTCTTAAACCTCTCACCTAAGAGAGATTTGATTTCTCACTACTTTCAGAAGACACTTTCCATCCCAAATGGTGGTGTATTTTTCTAAGTCCTTGATTTTGTGCAAGGACTAATATAAAATAAGGATTAAAGTTGACCCATTGCGCCAGGCAAGGGCTAAAGCCTAAATTATACTCACCACTCCTTTGGTTCTGTGACGTCACCTGCTTCTTGTGGCGGTTGTGGGGTGGGATGGCTTGGTTGGTGTGTTGTGCACCACCAGGAGGTAATGTGGAGCCGTCTTCTAAAGTGGGCTAACTCAGCTCTGTTACTATCCAGGCAGAACCTAAGTCTGGACCCCTCCACCCAAAGAAAATGGCATTGCTAATCCTTAAACGCCTCAGTCCTAGCACTTGTCCGATGGTTTGTCATCAGGCTGCTGGATAAAACATTGGATTTAAAGGTATATTTAAAGGTATATCTGAGAGTAACTGAAGAGTGATGGAAACGAACATAGGTCTTCCCTCACAGCTGACACTAAAGCATTGTAGAATGATCCCTGCCATCACCGGTTAGATGTTGTTTGTGGTCATCATGTTTCCTAGGTTTAGGCTGAAGCTTCCTCACACTTTGTGGCATACCCTGTAATGGGTAACCAACAAGGCCAGGTAAACAGCTACATGTGTACATCCACAGTATATAATACACTATAATAACCTTCGGTATTTATTGGATGAAAGTCTCTTATTTTTGTTCACCACTAATAATTTATTACAACAGCTCCTGCAGGATATTTCCACTGATCGTCTGCATAAAAACATTTGAGGAATCGTTTGAGGAACACGTTCTCTCACCACTGAAACCACAACAATATACAAGCATGTACTCGCAGACACATGAAGCACGGGAAATTCCCCTTTTTCAAAGACATGCATCAGCTGGTTCAGAGTTATTGCTGCTGAAGGTGGTTCTCCAAGCTGCTGGATCATGGGTGGACTTTGTGTTTCTCTGCTTCTACCTCTTTCTTTAGTTTTGATTACATAAATAACAATACATTTCTGGAATACCATGTGTTGTTTACAATTACAACTAAAAGCATTTGCAAGTAGTTATTACGATGAATATAGCTGCATATTTCAGATATGTTGTTGTAAACCTCAGCAGCAACACTGCAGAGCATAACACCATTAAACAAAATATCTCCAAATAATAACAATGATCCGAAGTGGATAACATGATGTTATGTAAGACCACTCGAAAGCCAGACTGTGTTGCAATTTTCACACTAAAACAGTAAAACTACAGCATCATCAAACTGGAAATACACATTACAGGAAAACAAGCAAGTCTATAGTGACAAATCACTTCAAATAAATCAGGCTCTCTTACTGTCTGGACAGAATGTCATTTCCTGTGACAACTCACCATTGTTCCCAGCAAAAAGCTGTAAGAAACTAAAAGCTAAAATCAGGGGAAAAATAAAGATTTAAACCCTCCGTTTTAGCCCATATCAGTTTTACCTTTACTGGTCTATATTTATGTGCTACTCTATTATTTCACACATTATTTTCCTTTTCCCCACTTCCTCATTTCATTCCCGTGTGCTAAACCATTGTAACCATTTAAACCACTGTGAAATTGTAATTATAGTTTAGAATGAATTTTTATTAATTAAAATGGAAAAATTGTAAATAAATGCTGAAATCTGAATTATTGTTTGATTTAATTATTTATTTAATTCAATAGCATGACTGAAAACTTTGCATTACACATTTAATTTAGGTCCTAAACTCTGTTTGGACCAGTTTCAGCTCCTATAAAGTCTTACAGATTGAGTCCGGATCAAACCAGATTAACTACGTTCACGCTGCAGGTCTTGATGCTCAGTTCTGATTTTTTCTGAAATCAGATTTTTTTTGCGTTGTCGTTTATGTCACTTTTTAAACGTTTCCAATGTCTGACTGCAGTGTGAACTGTTTACGATTCCAAACTGAACAATAACAATTACATCCCACACAGCACGCGCAAACATGGAAGAAATGGGTTCAGGTGTTGCTGTTGTAAAGTGTCTGTCCAACAGAAGCCATTTAATGTGTCAGCAGGTGCTGAGGAGGAAACACACAAATAAAAACGAGTAAAACTCTGAAGTCTGCTCATTTGTGGAGCTTTTGCTGCCAATTCACCACAGAGGTCAGTTTGAAACATTCAATTGAGATGTCGCTCCATGAGCTTCAACATCTCACTGTCCCTCCGCTGTGTGGTACTGTTGCAGCCGTTGTCCATCTTGCTAACTGCTGTTACTTCCTGCCGGCGTAAAGTTGTGACAAATGTAAATGGAAAGTGACGTCATTGTCACATCAAATCCGCCTGGGTTGTTCCCACTGGAGTAGGAATCAAAAAGATTAGATACGAGTCGGATTCAGGACCACACATGAAAGTGGCTCAAATCTGACTTGATAAAGATTGGGGCCACATTTGCCTGCAGTGTGAACGGGTCCTGAGTGACCTCCTGCTGGTAAATCTGATGGACTGGAGTTCATATTTTCAAAGCGTGGATGAAACATCCCCCTGGTCACTCTTCCATTATTGGTACAACAAGGTTTCTGCAAGTTTCAGGAAGGTAAAATTAAGACTGTTTAAGACTCTTTTAAGACCATTAGGAAATTTACACTTATGTTAATTATTCAAAACAACTTCAAAACATACTAAACTTACATATTAGCTTATATTTCACTTACTTAAAAAATAAGCAAGTTAATTATAACATTACCCTCTGAAGTTGAGGTTTTTTAGCTCTGGTTTGTGATGCTATTCTTTCTGCAAAAAACACAGGAAGCCTCCAAACAGCCATTCTATATATTTACCTTTGTTAAATATACACTTAAAGTCAGACTTCTTTTCCGTGATAGATGAGCTGGTTGTAAATACTTAACAAAATTATTTTATTTCTGTAAAGAAAAAATATTGGGCTAGTTGTGAAGTGAGATTTTGTTTGTGCTTTTTTTGTTTTGTTAAATAATGTCTTATTTTTCTAAAAAATAAAAAAGTCATGAAAGGACCAATAAATGAACTGTAAAAAGTTAAGAGATAACTAAGGTAATCATACACCTGTATAAGAAGTCTGGCTTTAATTCAGACTTTTAAACTGAGACTCTGCAGAAACCCTTGTACAAAATGTCCTGCAGTAGGTCGTACAATTTTATATTCACTTTTCGGGTGCAAAAAGATCAAATCTGCAAAGGTATGAAATGGAAATATTTTAATCCTCATTAAGTTTGTCTCAGATGTAGCAGCACTAAGACTCTGTTTTATAAAGTGGTACCAGAAGCTGGCTTATAGTAAACTGGATCTTCTTGTTGAGCCGCCATGATGCGAACAATTTCTCACTTACTTAACGAACAGTGACAGTTTGTGCTCACTAATTCATTTCTGGAAAGTACAGGTGGTTTCTAATTGAAATAGAACAAAACACTGCAAGTCAAGCTAGCTACTACTGCTAAAGCTGCTAGTAGCCAACATGTTCTTGGTTGATCTATTGTGCAAACAAACAAAAACTAATAAAAATGTTCTGCAATAATTTGGTAATTCATTGAAAAAAATGGTAAAAAACAGAAATACGACAGTAAATAAGAACGCTAGCATCTTTAGCATTAGCAAGCTCGCTAGCTTAACTTTTGATTCTGCACGTTTTGGTCTTTTAAAACAATCACAAGCTGTGTTTTATTTATCTAAACTTGCACCAAACTAGACCCATTCCATTACAATTCAGAAAACCAGTGGGACTAGCTAGTGTTTGTTCCCAGTAACAATGCTAATTAAACATAAACCAATAAGGATGTATTTCTCAGCAGGTATTCATAAAAACGAAAGGAATACAAACAGAATTTAGGCTGGATTATGTGTGGCATGACTTAATCTGAATCAGCCCACCAGAAAGTCAATTAATATTTATTGATACCCGCACATTTAGACATAAGGCAACCTTATTGAATTTCCGGAATAAAAAAAAACTGACTTTCCAAGTCCAACGTCCAACTTCTAGGGGTGTTTAAGTAGATTTTTTTAACTCGGAAACCAGAACTGTCGACTCCAGAGAACAATGAAGCTTCTCGCGGTGCGTTCTCTTTGTAATTAGAAGTCAGCATTGTTGAGTTCCCAGGTGGAAAAACCACAAGAATGTCCCTGAAGTTGGAACTCCGACTGGGAAATTCAGAGGTCCACGAGCAGCTTCGGGTCCAGTATCCAATATGGCCTCTGCACATATGCAGGTTAAAAAAAGCTGCCAAAACGAAATGTTTGTCAGCAATTCTAATGGTTTGTCTTTAAACCAGTGACACACAGAGAGTTGGACAACATCTATCTGTGATTATGTTCCTTTTGTGTTAGGATGCACAAAATGAAGAGAAATATATTCTTACTGTCCTGCATTGCTATTAGTAGTTAGTACCAAAAATATTGGCAAAACCTTAATGGTTTTCTGACTTGCAACTAGAGCACACCCTACTCGAGTGTAACGTCATTTCCAGATACGAGCTGAAACTTCAGAGAAAAAATTAAAACACAGCATAATGCCACTAGCCAATAGTTACATATGGGGCCCACATGGGTAGAAAATGTACTGAAATATGGGCCACATAATGTTCTGAACACTGGTTGCATATTGCCCTGTATTAATTGCTTCAATAGGTTTGATACAGAAAACCTATAGGTAAACAGTGGGACCCATATGGGTTTAGCAATTGTTTTAAAATCTCATTAAAGACCCAGCTAATACCATCTGGTATTGCTGACCCCTACAAGAAGCCCATTTTGATCCCAGGTCCACTTAGTAAAAATCCATATGGGGCCCAGCACATGTTGGCTAGGCGTAAGCATTTTAATCACTCAGATCAGAATATTGAACAGGCTCCCAGACATCATCTGTGTCTATTAGCACACGTTCATGAGACAGAGGTAACTACTGCATTATTTTCTCAGAGAAAGGCTGTTCATTAAAAACCTCAGAAACCTGCAGTGGGTACAGACTGGAGAATATGCTGACAGAAGGTCCGAACTAAAGCTGAGTGTACATGAATGAGACTGAACAAGCAGGGTTCTATCGGTAGGTGTGTTGCATGGTCCATTAGCTCAGCAGTTCAAGGTAGGTCACAGGTACTTTGCCTTTCTGGTTCCCCCGCTCTCCAACCAGCCAGTCAGGGTCCATTCCTGGTACAGTGTACACAGTGATGACCTGGAGACAGAACAACAGAGGAAGACTGGTTCAAGTCAGCGTATTAATTTAAACATGAGAACAGGACATCTCAACAAGAAACAGCTTTTATCCTAATGGGAAGCTTCCAAATGGACTTCAATGGAGCCACGAGAAAAAGCTAAATGGTTTCATTTTTAAAGCGCTTCATTGTTTCCCAACTTTGATAGAAAAGCTGTTTCATATCTTTTTGGTGCTGATGACTTGTATCATATATAGTAACAAAATACATTTTTCATCTTTGGTTAAAAATCAGGTTTATTGCCATCATGATCAAACCAGAAGCTGTTTGCAACAAACAAACCAAACAGGAACAAATTAAAAGCTCAAAACAACTGGTGTTACAAGTAATTTCTCTTATAATGACTGCTGATGTTTCTTCATTCAACCCTTTCATGATAAGAATCAGATGATAGAATTTAGAATAAAACTTTTGTATTAATTGTCACACAGCATCAAAATGTTTGAATAAAACATTATTTTTATTAGCTTATTATAATGTATACTCTCCATGCTGGTCATTTTCATACTGCATCTATTTCATGTTAATGTGGACAGTCAGCTGTCAGCATTTTACTGTGATCTCCTTCTTGTATAAAGAGGTTCGATTGACCAAAACAAAACGGAGGAGAAGATGGAGGAAACCACACTGAGATCGAAGATGAAAATAAAAACCTGCCCAGATTTTTACAGACTTTTTTTTACAGACTTTGAGACTTCTCATGTTTTCCACACATAATGAAGCTGATTTGTTTTCAGGACAGATTTTGGTAGTTCATAAAAATGTTTCATAAAAACAAAGGAGCAGATTAATTTTTGCCAAAGATGTTATTCAGCCGTGAGTCAGAGAGTCAGACCTCACCTCGTCAGCCAGGAGAGACAGTTCGCTTGCATCATGAGCTTCGTAGTCATACAGAACCTTCGCCTTCCTGGAACCAGAAGCTCCAGGAGACATCCTCCCAGACGGGAAAGCAGACAAGACCGGATCGGGGTATCCAGCAGCAGACGAATGGGAGGCACCGGCTGAGTTAGCACATCTGCATGAAGATTGGAAGATAAAAACAAGTGTGTGGATTATGCCCAGAAATTCCTTGTCGGTTTTTCAGACCCGTGTCCTAATATAATCTGATACAGCAAGAAACAGTTCAGACACTTTCAGAACTCTCTTCTATTGGATCCAGCAGCAAAGCTGGCACAAACAACTGAATAATAAAATCTGAATGTGAGGTTTTCTGTTTATCTACTAGAATAATTCCAAGTTCAAACCTGAACGTAAAAACAGCTTCAGTCAGGAGATAAGACCCGCTCTCAGAGAGGGACAGACACAGACAGTCTGAGACAAAGTTAGACTGTATTCAGCTTCAAGAAAATTCTTATTTTTCAAACTATCCCTCTTAGCTGC
The DNA here is from genome assembly GCA_036173005.1 of Crenichthys baileyi. Taxonomy (NCBI): domain Eukaryota; kingdom Metazoa; phylum Chordata; class Actinopteri; order Cyprinodontiformes; family Goodeidae; genus Crenichthys; species Crenichthys baileyi. The sequence continues at coordinate 660,755 of JAHHUM010001477.1, forward strand.
AGGAACAGTTAAAAGGTATTCGTACTCGTCATCTTCCGCTTTACCCGGAACCGGGTCGCGGGGCCAGCAGACTCAGCAGAGACACCCAGACGTCCCTCTCCCCAGACACCTCCTCCAGCTCATCCGGGGGGAGCCCAAGGCGTTCCCAGGCCAGCCGAGAGACATAGTCCCTCCAGCGTGTCCTGGGCCGTCCCCTGGGCCTCCTCCCGGTGGGACGTGCCTGGAACACCTCCCGAGGAAGGCGTCCAGGAGGCATCCGGTATAGATGCCCGAGCCACCTCAACTGGCTCCTCTCGATGTGGAGGAGCAGCGGCTCTACTCCGAGCTCCTCCCTGATGGCCGAGCTCCTCACCCTATCTCTAAGGGAGTGCCCGGCCACCCTACGGAGGAAGCTCATTTCAGCCGCTTGTACAGTTAAAAGGTAGAATTAATGAACTATTTGTTTTCCTGAATTTTTCTTTTAATTTAATTAAATCTGTGGAGAATTTACTGATATTAGAGTTTAAATAAATATAATCCTGGATTCCATCAGTTCCCAGTTTCCTGGTTGTTTCCCTGTACAATAATCCTTTTAGTGATGCTGAATAAATCTTGGCGGATTAGGATACAGATCATCAGATTTATTAATACTGTTTATCTTGGGGCAATGCTTCAAAAAGCTGCATCTGGGATTGCAGGTAGCGCAGGTTGGCTGGTCTGTGGTCAGTTTAGTCCCTCCAAAAACTAAACTGAACTACAGAGAAAAAAACTGAGCAAGCTGGTGGGGTGAAGGGTCACCTCTGCAGCAGGAAGTCCTCACCTGTTCAGCTCCCTCTGCAGGTCCTGCATGTAGTGATGACACTGAGCGTAGTAAGTTGCCTGAGCCTCTGCAAACTCCTGCAAACATCTCAGGTGGTTGAGCTGAAGGGAGAAGGCAGAAGATGAGGTAAATCCATCCAGCTGTGAGAGTTTGGTTTAATAAAGTACCAACAGCTGAAGGTCAGCAGGAAGGACTTCATTTCTCTCCAAAGTCTGAATTTTAGTTTGCTGCGAAAATCTGGAACCACTGAAGTTTGTTGCTAAATAACTTATAGGAAAAAACAACTAAAATACACCTTCAGTAGGAGACACAGTGCGGTGAAAAAGTATTTACCCCCCTACCGTTAACTTCTGCCTTGGGTTTTTGTCACATTTTAATATTTCAGTTCATCACATAAATGTTATCATCAGATAAAGATAACCCAAGTTAAAACAAAAAGCAGTTTTCAAATAATGATTTCATTTTTTAAAGAGAAACAAAGTTTCAACTAGGACCTGTGGGGAAAAGTAATTACCCCCTGTCAAATCTTAATTTAACTGTGATTAATAAACTACCTTTTTTATTCAACTTTAGCAGGCATGCCCAGATCTGTTAACTATCTCACCTGTAGAATCAAGAAATCATTTAAATAGAACCTGTCTGGCAACATGAAGTAGGTTCATAGATCATAAAAAGCAACACATCCACACAGATCTGAAGAAGTTCAACAACAGATGAGAAATAAAGTTAACATCAATCCGCTTGGAGAGGGTTCCAAATCCATTTCTAAGGCTTTGGACTCACGAGAACCACGGTGAGAACCAGGGAACAGTGGAGAACCTATCCAGGGAACCAGAATTACTCCAAGAGCTGATCAACTACTCATCCAGGAGTTCAGAGAAGAACCCAGAACAACATCTAAAGCTCTGCTGGCTTCACTGCCTCAATTAAGGTCAGAGGTCATGATTCCACAATCAGAGAAAGAGACTGGGCAAAAATGGGCTCCATGGGAGAGTTCCAAGGCCAGAACCACCGATGACCCACAAAGGCCCATCTCACATTTAGCAGAAAACATCTTGATGATCTCAAAGACTTTAGGGAAAATATTCTGTGGACTGATGGGACAAAGTTGGACCTTTTTGGAAGGTGTGGATCCCGTTACATCTGGAGTAAAACTAACAGCTTCAGAAACAGAACATGATACCTACAATCAAACATGGAATTTCTATCAGTTTGTGACCTTAGGCCCACTTCGGTTCTGCAGCAGGACAATGATCCGAAGCATACCAACAAGTTCACCTTTGAATGGGTCAAAAATAAACGAAAATTAAGTTTTTGAGTGGCCTAGTTAAAGTCTGGACTGCTGCGGAATAACCTTAAACAGGCCGTTTATGCTGGAAAACCCTTCATTGTGTCTCCAAATAAATTAATTCAGTAAAGCAGAGTGGGTTCAACATTCCTCCACAGTGATGTTAATGACTCATTACCAGTTACCAGCTGTTGCTGCCAAGGTTGGAACAACCAGTTATTAGGTTTAGGGGGTGATTACTTTTTCTCATTGATTTGTTCCCCTAATAAATGAAATCATTTTTGGACATGCAGATTTTTATTTTACTCAGCTAAGCTTTCTGCGACAAAAACAGAAACAAAATCTTTAAGGGGACAAAAAAAGCTCCTTCTCAGATGATCAGTAAAGAATCTTCTCTTCCAAGAGGTCATTATTCACCAGAAACTAAACCAACATATAGCAGCTGTATGAGAGCGCAGCTCATGGTGGAGCAGGTTGCAGAACGTCCTTCAGCGGCAAACTGCTCCAGAGCTGCTCACTCTGATGAAGATCCGTTAATCAGTGCATCTGGTCAGCAGCTCCTGGTCGGTTTTTTCCAAATCAGTTTTCATTATGATGTTGATAAGAAAATCTTCAACCTACAGAGGTCAGACTGTGACCCCAGTCTCTGGGTTTTAACTGTACATTTAATTCTGAGACCATCAGAACCGCCTCAGATGTAGCACCTAGTCATTAAACAGGTCCACTGCACCTCTGCAGAGGTCCGATGGACCGGCACCTCTGACTCACATGTGTGCTGCTAATTCCTTCCAGCAGCAGCCGGGTGACCTCAGCCTGACGATCAAACTCAGTCTGAGCGACTCTGAGGTCATGCTCCGCCTGGGAGAAAAGAAGAGAAGAGGAAGGAAGGCTGTTAAAACACACACACCCACACACACACCCACACACACACACACACACAGCCCCACACACACACACACACACACACGTCTGGAGAGGTGGTACTCACTTTATCCACTTCCTCACTCAGCAGCTGAAATAAACAGAGGAAGAGAGGCACAAACAATGAAAGTTCATGGATAAATGAACTGTGGAAAATATTTCCCACAAATGGTGTTGAAGGTTCTAGAAAGTGTCTTGACTCATCCAGGCCAAGGTCCATTAAGTTCTGGTTAGTGATCATAATAGAGTGAAGCTGGTAGTTTCTCCTAGCAGCAAATCAAAAGATTTGTTTGACAGCATTCTTAAGATTAATCAATACTCATAACAGTGGGAAAGTTGGTAGCCCTGTTGCCCTGCAGCAAGGAGGTCCTGGGTTGAAATCCCAGTCTGGGGTCTTTCTGAATGCAGTTTGCATGTTCTCCCTGCTTGTGTGGGATCTCTCCAGGTTCTCCGGCTTCCTCTCACAGTTCAAACACATGACTGCTAGGTTAACTGGTTACTCTAAAGGGCCCTTAGGGTGTTTGTCTGCTGTCCCTGAATTCACCTATGATGGTCAGGTAACCTGCCTCAGCCTCACACCCAATTACTGCTGGAGAACAGAACAGATTGAGTCTTCTTCCAGACTTTGGCTAAGTGGTGACACACCTGAACCAACCAACCATCTCTATACATGCTTGTAGTGGCAGAGTTATGGTGGGGGTGGTACGTTAACAGCTTAGTATGTCTAAGGAAATCAGAAGAGACAAAGATTGAGCTGTTTGGTCACAATGACGAGAAGAATGTTTGGAGGAGTCAATATGAAGTTTTCAACACAAGAACACTGTCTCAACTATCAAGCACAGTGTTGGCAGCATCATGCTGTGGGACTGATTTGCTGACAGAGAAACTGGTGGATGAGGTAAGAATTAAGGAGGACTACATCCAAAGTTAAAACTTCACCTGCAATCCTGTTCTTAAACTTTAAGGTCCAGCTTGTTGATGGACCCACCGTTGCCAGCAACAGAAACTTGAACTATAAACATCTTGATGTGGAGTCCACCATCATTTCCACAGTCTTGAGTGGGTTAAGTTCCAGGTGGTTCTGACTGCCCCAGTGTACCAGCTGATCCACCTCCTGTCTGTATGCAGACTCATCACTGTCCTGGATCAGTCCAATAACAGTGGTGTCATCTGCAAACTTCAGGAGTTTCACAGATGGGTCTTCTGAAGTCCAGTCATTTGTGTACAGGGAGAAGAGGAGTGGGGATAGAACACACCCCTGGGGGGCACCAGTGCTTAGGGTTTTTGTTTGGGAGAAGATGCTCCCCAGCCTCACCTGGGATGGAAAACTGCCTCCAAATTTTCCAGTTTTTTCCTCTTCATCTCAGTTCTGTGGGGGTGTATGAATACATCAGGTCCAAAGAAAATCTAATTTGTGAACCCACTTCTTGTTTTTTCTTTCTAAACATTCAAGTTGTATGTTTTCACCCCCGGGAAGCAGAATGAATTATTAAAATCCCAAAATGAAGATGAAATCCAGGATAAATCAGTGAATTTCAACCTCATTTCATTTCTTTATGTGATCAGGTTCAGCTTGGAAAGACGATCAGAATATTTTACAGTAAGATCTGCTAATTCAACAACAACATGGCCGTGTCTCAGGGCTGGACAGCATGGACTTTAATCTCTCCAGGATGTTTCCAAGATGATTGCTGTATGAGCTGCAGGATTTTTGCAGGACGCTGAGTCTGGACTCATCTGACGTTCCTCTGACGACCCTCAGCAGAACCAATTCCTCCATGCTTGTTTTTACAGCCTTTCAGCTCTGATGCTGCTGTTGGTGAGCTGTTGAGTCTGACCTTTGGACTATATTCTGCACATGTTGTCAACAACTGAGGGACGTGGATTGCAGCGCCCCCCTGTGTTAAAGAGCCAGTATTCTACTGCAGCTACAGAGTATGAATTGTAAAAAGGTCAAAGATACATCAGATTTTTCTGCAGAAAACAGAACAACTTGGGTAGCCTGATCTCCATAACTGATGCTGTAAAAATATTCTGATCAAGCTTTCTCAGCCTGACTGAGCCTTAACCTTATTAGGTTGTGTTGATCTTTGGACCTCCAGGTTTTTCAGATGTTTTCTTTTTCACCCATTCCCAGGCTGGCAGTCTGACACCAAGCACACCAACACAGACTCGGACCTGCTGCTCTATCACCACAAATAGCACTACGGGACACAGTTCTAGTCCATTTATTTGTCCAACCTTCCTCTGCACTGACACATCGGTTTCGGTCTCCACATCCCAGCTTTCCCAGCTGCTCTAAACCGGATCAGTCACAGAGAAACAGACTGAAAATCAACACAAATACCAGCAAATTTACACTAAATAAAACAGTGACTTCACAGAACTCTCACCATTAGACAATTTTAACAAGTTCTGTTCCAGTTACCAGAATAATACCCCATAACGATCACTTTAATCTCGCAGATTTTCTGACAACGACAAACGGGACTTTTTCCTGGTTTTCCAGAGTTGTTCACACTGATCCTGATAATCCAGATCAGCAGGAACTTCGGTGGATGTCATTTAACACTTTGAATTAGGTGTGTCTGAGGCAGGAAGCATCTGTAGTAAAATATGTAGTGGGCGCAGAGGAGGAGTACTTGGAAATGGCACCATTAGATCCATTAGTCATACTGGGAGTTGGACTGAGTTGGAAAACAGAAAATGGTGAGTATTTTACAGTTTGGCAGCTACCTCCCAGTTTAACTTGTTTGCTTTTTTATTCCAGTCTACACTGATGGAAGAGGCCTCTTCCTGCAGGATAACATTCTCTGGAGAAATCTTCCAGAAAAGCGTCAAGACCACAACAACCAGTTTCATGAGTGGACTTCAAATTATCCAGATTCTGGTCCAATCAAAGATCTGTGTAACTTTCTGTTAACCTTTCTGTGTAACTCTGCTTGTGTGCAGTTTATTCCTTGAACTCTTACCGCGGATGCGCTGGCTGATAGAACGTAATTCCTGGGCCTCGTCTCCTGAAAGTCTGGTGTAGCCTAAACAGAGACAAGAAAAGGCAAATGTTGGCAGCAGCGCTTCCTTTAACATTCCAGAAAATTCTAATGAAAACAGCAAAAAGGACAGAATCAGAACAAGAATACAGAAGAAAGCAGGTGATAAATTCAATTTAATTCAATTCAATGTATCTATATAGCGCCAATTCACAACACGTCGTCTCAAGGCACTTCACAACAGTCAGGTACAAATGTACAAATGTGGTGGTTTTGTCGCCCTCCAGTGGACATTGACAGTATAAACATTTTGTCACCTCAGAAAAAGACATCGGTAATGAGTTAAATGTCGAAATCTTTTTACTAAATCAATAACAAATATATCTAAATGAATCTATATATATATAAATAAATCTCTCTCTCTCTCATATATATATATATATAAATAAAAATAAGAGAAGATATATATGGAGAAAGCATTCGACTGTGTCCCTCGTGATGCCTTGTGGGGGGTGCTCCAGGAGTACGGAGTCGGGGGCCCTTTATTAGGGGCCATCCGGTCCCTGTACAAACGGAGCAGGAGTTTGGTCCGCATTGCCGGCACTAAGTCGGACCTGTTCCCGGTGCATGTTGGACTCCGGCAGGGCTGCCCTTTGTCACCGGTCCTGTTCATAACTTTTATGGACAGGATTTCTAGACGCAGCCAAGGGCCGGAGGGGGTCTGGTTTGGGGACCAGTGGATTTCGTCTCTTCTTTTTGCAGATGACGTGGTCCTGCTGGACCCCTCTAGCCAAGACCTACAGTATACGCTGGGGCGGTTCGCAGCCGAGTGTGAAGCGGCTGGGATGAAGATCAGCTCCTCCAAGTCAGAGGCCATGGTTCTCGACCGGAAAAGGGTGGCTTGTCCTCTTCAGGTTGGAGGGGAGTTGCTGCCTCAAGTGGAGGAGTTAAAGTATCTCGGGGTCTTGTTCACGAGTGAGGGAAGAATGGAGCGGGAGATCGACAGACGGATCGGTGCGGCTGCCGCAGTAATGGGGGCGCTGTGCCGGTCCGTTGTGGTGAAGAGAGAGCTGAGTCGAAAAGCGAAGCTCTCGATTTACCGGTCGGTCTACGTTCCTACCCTCACCTATGGCCATGAACTTTGGGTCATGACCGAAAGAACGAGATCCCGGATACAAGCGGCTGAAATGAGCTTCCTCCGTAGGGTGGCCGGGCACTCCCTTAGAGATAGGGTGAGGAGCTCGGCCATTCGGGAGGAGCTTGGAGTAGAGCCGCTGCTCCTCCACATCGAGAGGAGCCAGTTGAGGTGGCTCGGGCATCTATACCAGATGCCTCCTGGACGCCTTCCTCGGGAGGTGTTCCAGCCACGTCCCACCGGGAGGAGGCCCAGGACACGCTGGAGGGACTATGTCTCTCGGTTGGCCTGGGAACGCCTTGGGCTCCCCCCTGAGGAGCTGGAGGAGGTGTCTGGGGAGAGGGACGTCTGGGTGTCTCTGCTGAGTCTGCTGCCCCCGCGACCCGGTCCCGGATAAAGCGGAAGACGACGAGACGAGTACGAGTATATATATTTTCGGTCTCTTTTGTCAGATAAGGGAGGAAGGAAAAGAATCTGCAGCCAAAAGCAAGTTAAAGAAAACCTGAATATCTTCTCATCTCACCGCTGCTTTGGCTTCGGCCTGCTTGGCCTTTTTCAGCCGGGCCTTGCAGATGTCCAGATCCAAGCGTCGGTTCTCGAGAAGGCGTCGTTCTTTCTGCAAGGACAATCAGAACCAATGAACCTGCACTGCTCTGTACTAACAGCATGTTAGTCTAACAAACAGTCCAGTTTATTGGTTCTGATCCAGTCCTCGATTCTTTCCATCTTCCTTCAAACCAGTCAGACTTTGCTGCAATCTTTGAAGATGTCTCGAGGGGCGGTTCTTCAGGCTTTCTGATGGTTTTTTAGCGTTTTTTCTTTAGATCTTGGAACTAAATAATAATAAAGTTTCTTTGGGTTTTTAGTTCTGAAGGATTCAGTACTGGACCAAAACTTAGTAAAACGCATTGGAAGTCCTTCAGAAAGCCTGGAGAACTACTTATCCAGACTGCTTCAAAGAGTACAGAAGATAGAAACCAGGACTGGATCAGGACCATATGTTGTTAACTGAGTGAATCCATCTCACCGAGATGGTTCTCCAGTCTCCTTCCAGGAAGTTGCGTAGAGGAGAGAGGAACGTTACAGCTGAGGTGAGGAGGAATTCCCGTTCGGCTTCTCCGAGTTTCTTCTGATACTCTCCAACAGTGATCAGGGTGCTGCCTGCAATCAGCAGGATGGAGAAGCTCACACACATGCAGGAGGAGCTGATGAAAGGCTTCATCAGCTCCTCATCATACATCCACCTCTGTGCTCAGGTTGTAGAAACCTAAAAAAACCTCAAGTTCTCCAGAACCTCATCAGGACCCATTTTAGCTGCTCACCATATGGAGTCTCCGCTCCAAATTCTTTAGCAGCATCCAGCATGTACTGGCCCAGCAGCTCGGCGTTGGTGGTTCTGGAAGGAAGCTTTTTGTCCAACTTGTCATAGATGAACTCCTCGATCCGAGCGCCTGGATGCCAGGAGATCACATTTTCATTACAACCTTCATCATCCTCAGACAGGGAATTAAGCAAGATTTGAATGATTCAAAGACTGGAAATTCAGCTGATTTAAAATCAGATTTCATATTAAAACATGTAAGAATCAAATAAACCTTCAGTTTACGAAACAAAAGTTCTGCTCCAACTGAACACCAGAACCTAGCAGTGATCAAAGAGGTCCACACAGGTCGGTCAGAGCAGAACCCAGCTTCAGAGTGATTCTTTCTGAGTTTCACTCAGATGATGCTGCCCCACCTTATTCATTATTCAGATGCATGCTGGGAAATGCAGGAGAAACCTACCTGTGTGATCAACTGAAGCATGAGGGAAAACAGAGGTCAGATATTAACATAACAGCCAGAATCGGTTCCGGTTTAGCAACACCTATCAGAATCTCTAAAGGTGCATTTCCATCAAATGTCCCAGGAACCTGAGCAGAGACAACAGTTCCTCTAGCCCAGTAGCATTTCAAAATAAAACTGATTGAGGAGAATTTTTAAAAGCTTTTATAAGACTAAAACTAATGAGTAAAAACTAAAAAAATGAGTAAAATTGTAAAACTATGAATACAAAAACAACTAAACCTGCACTTTATCTGTAAATGAGTTCTTCTGGACCACAAGAACCTTCTAGTTCCTGTAGAGGGTTTGCAGCAACATAACATGTGTGCATTTTTCTGATAAATGGGAACAAAAACAGGTTAAAACAAGAAAAATCTCTTCAAGCCACTCCTCTACTTCCTGGTGTCCACATCCAGGAACTGCAGCTGATGTAATTCCTGGAACTACTTTTAAAAGTTCTGTTTAAGTTACTGTTTCAGAGCAGGAATCATCTCTGATGCAGCTGTGCTGTGATTAGGTGATATGATGGGACTACAGCTTGTTTACATGTATGAGCCCAATCCACTGCTACACAGAACCCAGAATAAACGGTTCCGAAAGCGAGGCTCCATAAAGGTAAGCCAATATTAAGGATGTTATAATATTTGAGAAAGTGAGTGTTTTGACCCGGCTTCCAGCAGTTCTCCGTTCATCGTGGAATAATTTCAACCAAAGAAAAAAGGTTCTGCAGAATAAAGCTGGAGACACATAACACGACCCATTGTTCACACTGACCGACTGGTTCTGGTTTCTGACAGACTGAGGATCACACCGAGGGACACATCGGTCTGAAAATAAAGGCCGATCGACATCGGGTAATAATATTGCTGTTATGGCCGATAACCGAGATCATATATATTATTCCTGACCCTTTGGACACCGTTAGCTTTAACTGCCACGCCGCTGCTTCGGTTAAACACCCACAATGCTTCACTGCATCACCGTCACATGACCAGATAACACAGGCCAGCCCCCTCCCCCTCCTGAAACACAAGATGGAAACAAACATCCGTTGTTAATATCGGCTCGGTTTTACTTATCGGCCTGACACCGATAACCAGACACTTCACAACTGGACCTGCTGCTGGATCAGTGACTGCAGGATGTATCAGAACGACTGAAACCAACTGAGCGCATTAAAGTCGGGGAAAGTCTCGCGAGGACAACAGTCTGAAGGAACAAACAGACCAGTAGGTGGCGCTAATAGAAGACATTCTCAGAATGTGGACTGGTTATATTTCTGTTCCACTCCCTCATAAAATGAAAGAGATCCATCCATCCATCCATCCATCCATCCATCCATCCATCCATCCATCCATCCATCGTGTTCCGCTTATCCGGGGTCGTGTCGCAGGGGCAGCAGCCTAAGCAGAGAGACCCAGACGTCCCTCTCCCCAGCCACTTGGGCCAGCTCGTCCGGTGGAATCCCAAGGTGTTCCCAGGCCTGCACTCTACCCTTTTCCAGCTCGAGACCATGGCCTCGGACTGGGAGGCACTGATTCTCATCCCTGCCGCTTCACACTCGGCTGCAAACTTCTCCAGTTAGAGCTGTAAAAAACAAGCTGATGAAGCCGATAGAACCACATCATCTGCCAAAAGTAGAGACGCAATCCTAAGGCCACCAAAATGGATCCCCTCAACACCTTGGCTGCACCTAGAAATTCTGTCCATAAAAGTTATTAAACAGAATCGGTGACAAAGGGCAACCTTGGCGCAGTCCAACCCTCACCGCAAACAAGTCCAACTTACTGCCGGCAATGCGGACCAAGCTCTGACACCGGTCATACAGGGACCTAACAGCCCGTATCAAAGGGCCTGTTACCCCATACTCCCGGAGTACCCCTCACAGAATTCCCAGAGGGACACGGTCGAATGCCTTCTCCAAGTCCACAAAGCACATGTAGACTGGTTGGGCAAACTCCCATGCACCCTCCAGGACCCTGCTGAGGCTATAGGGCTGATCCAGTGTTCCACGGCCAGGACGAAAACCACACTGCTCTTCCTGAATCCGAGGTTCGACTATCCGAAGGACCCTCTTCTCCAGAACCCCCGAATAGACCTTACCAAGGACGCCAAGAGTGTGACTCCCCTATAGTTGGAACACAGTCTACGGTCCCCCTTTTAGAATCGGTGGACCACCAACCCGGTCTGCCAATCCAGTGGATCTGCCCCCAATGTCCAAGTGATGCTGCAGAGTCACGTTACCCAACACAACCCTACAACATCCAGAGCCCTTAAGGAACTCCGGGTGAATCTCATCCACCCCCGGGGCCTTTCCACCAAGGAGCTTTTTAATCACCTGGTGACCTCAGCACCAGAGATTGGAGAGCCCGCCCCAAGGTCCCCAGGCTTCGCTTCCTCAGTGGAAGACGTGTCGGTGGGACTGAGGAGGTCTCAGCAGACCCTCAAGATTCGTTTGGGTCTGCCAGGTCTGACCGGCATCCTCCCCCACCATTGGAGCCAACTCACCACTAGGTAGTGGTCAGAGGAAAGCTCCGCTACCCTCTTCACCCGAGTCTCCAAGGCATGCGGCTGCAGATCAGATGACACAATCGTTTTAATTTAAAAGAGATCAAATTAAAATGAATTCATTAAAATATGCTGCATTTAACCAAGAAGAGAATATGGTCAGGATGCTGTTGACTGTGTTTTGATCTAGTCATAGGGAGAGGTGGATCACGGATCTAAGGTTCTCAGGTTGCTTGTTGGGTTTTTGAGTGACCTTAAATGTTGGAGTAATTTAAAGATGTTACTGTTGTATGAACAGATAATGTTTGGGCCAGGTCGGTTCCCCTCACACACCTGCAGGTCTCCAGCCCTCACTCTAACAGATTTCTGTGCTGACCCGTCCAGCGGAAGGACCACAACCACACAACCAGAGCAAACTTTACCGACCGGGAATCTGGGTAAAATCGTGTCGTGTGGATCCAGCTTAAGCAGTTCCCCAGTAACTCCTCTAACTGTTCACATCAACAGAACAAGAGTCCTTCTAAAGATCTAGACAGATTCTTGTGGTGCAAACGTTCCTCAGAAGCTTGCCGTTTAAACTGACATACTTACCAGACATGCAGATCATTACTGAAGACATGCAGGATTTTAATCACTTACTTGGGTTGGGCTGCAAGAGAATCTCTGTCTGTTTTAAGATCTTCTCAGTCCAGTTCTTTGTGGAGTCCGCCTTGGATAACAGGTTCTCCAAGTGAGGGTCCAGCTCGGTCTTCTCAGCCTGGCCCAGCTTCTCCTCTGTGAACTGAGACACAGCATCATGAAGATAATTCAGAACTTTCCGGAAGAAGAAACCAGGAGCTGAAACTTTGGGCTGATGCTGTTTTCCTGTAATCTTCTAAAGTTCTGTAGGTCAGTAGATCTTCAGCTTTCTGAACCTCTTTCAGTGCTTATCTTTGGACTTTTATCTGCAAGAACTGGGCCAAAATATTTATTATTTTTTAAATTAAGCTTTATAAAAATAAAAATAAAAATGGTGCCAGACAGATTAAGACTTGTTCATCTGTAGAAAAGATCTGATTCTGTAATCCGGTTTTCTGCAGAAAGCAGAACATATGGGTTTAACTCTGATTGGACCTCAGAAGAACAAATATCAGCACAATCTAAACACTTAAACCTGACTGGAAAGTCGACAATCAAAAGGTAGATTGTGTTCTTGTGTTTTGACAGATAGAATAAATAAATCTGCTTCTGTATAATAATCCAGTTCAGGTTTCGTACTCGTCATCTTCCGCTTAACCGGAACCGGGTCACGGGGGCAGCAGACTCAGCAGAGACACCCAGACGTCCCTCTTCCCAGACACCTCCTCCAGCTCCTCCGGGGGGAGCCCAAGGCGTTCCCAGGCCAGCCAAGAGACATAGTCCCTCCAGCGTGTCCTGGGCCGTCCCCTGGGCCTCCTCCCGGTGGGACGTTCCTGGAACACCTCCCGAGGAAGGCGTCCAGGAGGCATCCGGTATAGATGCCCGAGCCACCTCCACTGGCTCCTCTCGATGTGGAGGAGCAGTGGCTCTACTCCGAGCCCCTCCCGGATGGCCGAGCTCCTCACCCTATCTCTAAGGGAGTGCCCGGCCACCCTACGAAGGAAGCTCATTTCAGCCTCTTGTATCCAGGATCTCGTTCTTTCGGTCATGACCCAAAGTTCATGGCCATAGGTGAGGGTAGGAACGTAGACCGACCGGTAAATCGAGAGCTTCGCTTTTCGGCTCAGCTCTCTATTCACCACAACGGACCGGCAACAGCGCCCCCATTACTGCGGCAGCCGCACCGACCCGTCTGTCGATCTCCCGCTCCATTCTTCCCTCACTCGTGAACAAGACCCCGAGATACTTGAACTCCTCCACTTGAGGCAGGAACTCCCCTCCAACCTGAAGAGGACAAGCCACCGTTTTCCAGCCGAGTACCATGGCCTCTGACTTGGAGGAGCTGATCTTCAGCCCAGCCACTTCACACTCGGCTGCAAACCGCCCCAGCGCATGCTGTAGGTCTTGGCTAGAGGGGGCCAGCAGGACCACGTCATCTGCAAAAAGAAGAGACGAAATCCACTGGTCCCCAAACCAGACCCCCTCCGGCCCTTGACTGCGTCTAGAAATCCTGTCCATGAAAGTTATCAACAGGACCGGTGACAAAGGGCAGCCCTGCCGGAGTCCAACGTGCACCGGGAACAGGTCCGACTTAGTGCAGGCAATGCGGACCAAACTCCTGCTCCGCTCGTACAGGCACCGAATGGCCCCTAATAAAGGGCCCCCGATTCCATACTCCTGGAGCACCCCCCACAAGGCATCACGAGGGACACAGTCGAATGCTTTCTCCAGGTCCACAAAACACATGTGAACCGGTTGGGCAAACTCCCATGAGCCCTCGAGTACCCTGTAGAGGGTGAAGGGCTGGTCCAGTGTTCCACGGCCGGGACGAAAACCACACTGCTCCTCCTGAAGCCAAGGTTCGACTATCGGCCGGACTCTCCTCTCCAATACCCTGGCGTAGGCCTTACCAGGGAGGCTGAGGAGTGTGATCCCCCTGTAGTTGGAACCCCCCCCGGTCTGCCAGTCCAGAGGCACTGTCCCCGACCGCCATCCCAATGTTGAAGAGGCGTGTCAACCATGACAGCCCCACAACATCCAGAGATTTGAGGTACTCAGGGCGGATCTCATCCAACCCCCGAAGCCTTGCCACCGCGGAGCTTTTTAACCACCTCGGTGACTTCAGCCTGGGTGATGAAAGAGTCCAACCCCGAGTCCCCAGCCTCTGTTTCCACCAGGGAATGCGTGATGGCAGGATTGAGGAGATCCTCAAAGTACTTCTTCCACCGCCCGATAATGTCCCCAGTCGAGGTCAGCAGCCTCCCACCCCACTATAAACAGTATTGGCGAAGCACTGCTTCCCCCTCCTGAGGCGCCGGACGGTTTGCCAGAATCGCTTCGAGGCCGACCGGTAGTCCTTCTCCATGGCCTCACCGAACTCCTCCCAGGCCCGAGTTTTTGCCTCTGCCACAGCCCGGGCCGCAGCACGCTTGGCCTCGGGGTACCCGTCAGCCACCTCAGGAGTCCCACAAGCCAACCACAGCCGATAAGACTCCTTCTTCAGCTTGACAGCATCCCTTACTGCCGGTGTCCACCACCGGGTTCTGGGATTGCCGCCGCGACAGGCACCGCAGACCTTACGGCCGCAGCTACGGGCAGCAGCATCGACAATAGATGCGGAGAACATGGTCCACTCTGACTCTACGTCTCCAACATCCCCCAGTTCAGGTTTGATGAGTTTAAATGTTTGAATCCAGAACTGATCAAAGGCAGAACAGACACCTCAAAAAACAGTGAACCGTCCCTTCTGTTCTGTTGGACTGAGACCTGATAACTGTGAAGACCACTGGAGGTCAATGAACTCATTATGTTCCAAAAAACCAGTTTGAGATGATCTAAGCTTTGTGACCTGTTGGAGGAACCATCAGAAGATGGGTCCACTGTGTTCACAAAGGCATGGTCAGCAATAAAACTCAGGCAGGCTGTGGGGGTTAGATGATGCTGGTGGGCCCAAAGTGTGCCAAGAAAATATCCTCCACACCATGACACCACCACCACCAGCCTGGACCTTTTATGCAAGGCAGGATGGATCCATGCTTTCCTGAGTTCTGACCCGACCATGTGAATGCCGCAGCTGAACTCGAGACTCGGACCAGAAACATTTTCTTCACTAGGTCTACATGGTGACATGCACTGAGCTGCTGCCACGTCACTGGCAGCAAGCAATCAAAAAGGGGTACCTAACAAAGTGACCAGTAACTGTCAGAAACAGGACAAGCCATTGACAGGACTCCTACCCTAACGCACTGATGCCCTGGGCAAAGAGCCCACATTAAAAACCTCCTTCTTCCAATTGTTTCACAATCTCGCCGAATATTAAATGAAACCTTCCAGATTATAATCCAGTAGATGTATTTTAACAAGGTCAATACAACCTGAGAAACTAAACAGATGGTTGGATTAGATGCTTTCGATGGCCGCAGCAGGACCCAGCTGGTGTCACCTGAGTGATGGAGCTGATCACAGCCATCAATAATGGATCGAGGCAGGACAGACCTTTATCGGCTTACAGCTGCTCCTCATCTGAACAACAATAAACAGGATGATCCTCAGAAAGCAGCAGAAACACGACCAGCTGGTGCAAACTGAGCCCCAGACACACAGCTCCATTCCCGCGGACCTGCAGACCTCTTCTAGCGGCGATTAAAGCCTCATTAACCCGCAGACTGCAGCCGCAGACGCGCTGTTTTACCTGCACGGCTCGGGTGAAGAACACCCCCGCATCTGAAGCCAGCTTCTTCACGTTAAAGTCCATGGCGCTGACAGGGTTCTGGCTGCCTTTGTTCCCCTGGATCAGCTGGTGATGTAGCAGCAGGAGACGCAGAGCTAAAGCTGTAATCCGCTCCGAGGAGGAGGTTCGGAGATCTGCTGTCCGCCCTGCGCTTAAAGAGACATCAGCGGCGAGATGGAGGCACTGCTGCCGCCCTGCAGCCCGGACTGAGACTCTGCATGACCTCCACAGATACAAACATGCCAAAACACATCATCTCAAGGCACCCCTCCGGACAGGCTGATCAGTTCATATCCAGAAATATATGAATTCAAATTTAGTCCAATACGCGCTGGTTCGGTCCTGGTTAAAACACCTGGCAGTTATATTCATGCCGGCTGGTAAAAATCTATCTAAGGAATCTGTCATCAGCAAGCATGTGATGACAGACGAGAGGAACAACTCCTTTATGACAGGAAGAAAACTCCAGCAGAACCAGAACCACGCTCAGTATGAGCGACCATCTGCTCCGACTCGATGGGGGTTGAGAGGACAGAACAGATCAGGACTAGTCCAGGACTACTTTCTATGTTGAAGAAAGTGTACAGACAGGTAAAAACACAGATAAATAAACTACATCAAAACCAAAGATAACCACAGTTATGCAAACAGAACTCAACAGGATTAAATGAAACCCAAAATGTAAAAACGTGACATAAAAAAACAACTGAAATAAAACCCCGGAGTTCAGGTCTTATTCTTTTAAAAGCTGGTTCAAATAAAAGTGTCATTAACTGCTTTTAGAAAGAAATGAACTAATCAATGCAGAGTTAGGAAGGTGGCAACCTGGGACCTCCAGGTAGAACCAGAGAAACATCCAGATGGGACGTTTTTATCCTGTTCTGACAGAACAAAGCCCTTTAACCGATCCAGAATAACTTTAGGGTTTGTTGGTCACCCATCGAGGCATGGTGTGCTGTGGTATCAGACACAAGGAGGTCACCAGAAGATCCTTTCAGGCCTGGAAGATGTAAGCTGGGACCTTCTATAGATCTGACTTCTTTCTTCTGCATATTCCACAGAGGCTCCAATGGACTGGGATCTCTGGGAGGTCTAGTCAAAAATTCTAACTGGTCGTTGTGCTCCTCAAACCATTCCTCAACCTCTTATGTGTGGCAGCGACTGTGTATTATTTATCTCCTCACTAGCTCCTTCTGCAAAAGGAAAAGTGTGAAGTGCATTTATTTTCAGTCCCCTTTACTCCGATACCCCTAAATTAAAACCAGCGCAACCAGTGTCTTCAGAAGTCCCCCAATTAGGAAACAAAGTCAATCAGTGTGTAATTTATTGTGAGTCTAACTGCAGCTGTTCTGTTTCTTGCCTCAGAGGTTTGTTAGAGAACATTAGAGCATCATGAAGACCAAAGGCCACAGCAGACAGGTCAGGGTGAAAGTTCTGGTTCAGTTTAAAGCAGGGTTAGGTTCTTCAGCAACATCCCAATCTTTAAGCATCTTTAAGAGTTCTGTTTAATCCATCATATGAACATGGACGTTCACCTACACTGGACAAGGAGAGCACTAAACAGAAAGGCAGCCAGGAGGCTTATTGTACCCCTGGAGGAGCTTCAGAGATCCACAGCTCAGGTGGGAAAATCTGTCCACAGAACAATTATTAGTTGTGTTCTCTGCTAATCTGTCCGTAATGGAAGATTGGAAAGAAGTCAGGCTGTCTGATCACAGACAACCAGAAGATGTCTTGTTTGCAGTTTGGTACAAGCTAGGTAGGAGATATTGAAGAAAGAGCTCTGAGGAGACCAGAACTGAACTTTAAAGGGCTACATATAGACCACCGTTGGGTGGAAAACTAACGTTACAGAACACCCTGAACAGACCATACCCACAGTAAAACACGGTGGTGGCAGCATCATGCTGTGGGGTTGTTTCTCCTCAGCAGGGACAGGGAAGCTGGTCAGAGTTGATGGGAAGGTGGATGGAGCTAAATCCAGGACAATCCTGTAAGAAAACCTGTTAGAGGCTACAGAAGACCTGAGCCTGAGGTGGAGGTTCACCTTTCAGCAGGAGAACCACCCTGAACATACAACCAGAGATACAAAGGATGGTTAAGCTCAAAGTAGATT
The DNA here is from genome assembly GCA_036173005.1 of Crenichthys baileyi. Classification (NCBI taxonomy): domain Eukaryota; kingdom Metazoa; phylum Chordata; class Actinopteri; order Cyprinodontiformes; family Goodeidae; genus Crenichthys; species Crenichthys baileyi. Next base: position 678,683 of record JAHHUM010001477.1, read on the forward strand.
CATGTGTTAGAGTGGCCTAGTCAAAGTCCAGCCCTAAACCTAACCAACAATCTGTGGCAAGGCATGAAAACTGAAACTCCAGATTTTACTCCCAAATGAGATTGAGCTGTTTTGTGAGGAAGAATGTCAGACTTTTTTCCACATGTCCTGCATTTCAGGCATACCATATGGAGAAGCTGGTTGCCAGGGGAGACCTGCTCTATAAAGGAAATCTCAAGATGGAACCCTAATAACTTTATTAAATCACGACTGGATCCAGTATCAAAGTAGGCCGGCCACACTAATGTAATAATAAACAGTGCTTCCATGACCTTCAACCTTTTGGATTATCTGTGTGTGTTTATGTGGGTGCGTATGTGTGGGTGGGTGGATGAGTGTATGTGTAGAAATAAGTGTGTTTGTGTTGAGTGGGTGTTTGTGAGCGAGTCTGTCACCTGGACGTCCCTAGTTGTTAGACTGGTGAGAAGGTCTGCAGCACACAGCACCCAAGAGCAGCAAAGCACCGCTGGACTCCGGACATACACAGTTCATCACCCCAAGGCCATGTGCCCCACACAGAGGTAGGTTGTCAGTGAAGCACAGGCGCAGCAGCCCCCAGGCCACAGAGGCACAGAGTGAGATGTGGTGCACCGGACCCCCCTGACCCAGCCACACATTGCCATCCCATCTGGTGATCTAGCCTCAGGGAGGTCAAGAGGGAGGGGATGCTCAACAGAGCCCAGGGGAGTCCCTGCGGACCACAGCCAGCCCAACACATTCCTGGGGGCCATAGGCCACCTAAAGGGAGCCCACCATTCCGGGACGTGGCCCGAGCACCCACACAAACAACACTACACCAAGGGGGTTAACCCCCTGCCCGCAAGGTCCATAATCCCACACCTCAAGACCCTATTTATAGATGGTGTTGTATATGTTAGGGAGGATGGGACGGGATGGGCACCATGGCGCTGGCACAAATCCCCCTGGGGGCAAGCTACCCAACTGGAGATGTTCAAAGCTGATAGAGACATTCCCGAAAGGGCCTGCAGCTGGATCAGCAGAGAAAGGTGGTTGAAACCCATGTTTTGTTCTCCTTCCACTTCACTTGTGTGACAGACCAACTCTGATCTGCTTTTCACCTTCTTCTCCAACCTGATCTGACCCTCTGATGAACTCATTGCCAATCCTGTTGGAAACATTTCAAGTAGTTTACAGTTTTGCTCTGAGCGGAGTCCAGTGGAGGCTACCTGGTCCAGTGGAGGCTACCTGGTCGGTGATGACAGCTACAGGAAGTGGGAGCAGAGGAAGAGGAGGAGGAGGAGGAGTCTGTTTGTTGACATCGGGACGAAAGCGAAAATCAGATGAGAGAGGACTGAAAACACTTTAATTAACCCGTCATCAGGACACGAAGCTCAGGTAGGTTTCTGCTCACCTGTCAGACCCCGGACCCGACCTGTGCCGCGGTCCCGCACCGCTGACCCGGTCTCTGAGCCGGTCTGATCCAGCTCAGCTGTCCCGGTTCTGTTAGCTTCCTGCTAAGTTTGGCTAGTCGCACAGCAGGAAAGTCAGCGCTAACAGCGAGCTAAATGTAAAATTAAACTGGACCGAGGGCGGAGTGGGCCAGAGAGGAGCTTTAACTTGTGATAACATGACTTATCGTTGTTTATCCGGTTCGGTTCTGCTGTTTGACAGGAACCATTTGAGCTTGTCCGCAGCTAGCGGCAGCTAAGTGATTCTCCCTGCTGCTAAGCTGCTGCTAACTGTTTCTGCCCTCAGTTCATCTCAGTGTTCAGAACAGAACCAACCGGGTCACCGAACCCCGCAGACTGTTCGGAACGATTCACAGGGCCGTAATTAGGTCTATTTACTATTAACAGTTTCTTTTAGCTAATTTTCTAAATGTTAATGATTTCATTTAAAAGAGCTTCAGGTGAAACAGAGACATGAAGGTTAAGAAGTCATAATTAGATTAACGTTGAAATAACCTGAAAAGTTTCCACAAACATCCGCTTTTTATTTATTGCTGCTGAACTATCAGCAGATGTTGTGTTTTAATGGGCCTCCTGAGAGCCTGGCAGCAGAACTCACATCTTTTTATTGGGATTTAATGTGAAGACCATCATGGATGCTGAGGAGGAAGGAAAATGAAATGTGGTTTCAACCACCGCTGGCTTCACGTCCAGCTGCAGGTCTTCTGGGCTTTGTTTCTACCAGCTTCAGACTGACCCTTCTTTGCTAACCAGGTCAAGCTCAGTCAGAACATCTGTGAACATCAATTCTTGCTACAGATTCTCAGTTGGATTTAGGTCTGGACTTTGACTAGGCCTTACAAACACTTGAATCTGCTCTGATCTAAACCACCCATTGTATCTCTGGCTGTATGTTTAGGGTGGTTGTCCTGCTGGGAGGTGAACATCCAACTCAGTCTCGGTCTTCAGCAGCCTCTAACAGGTTTCCTTCCTGGATCACCATAACGTGATGCTGCCACCACCGTGCTTCAGTGATGTGTTGTTAGTTTTGCATGCATCCAGTTTTGGTCGCTGTGTCTCCTGCATGGCTTTTGACGAACTTCTGATAAAGATCACAAAGATCCGATATGTGGACTCCACCACTAATGGTTGTCCTGTGGATAGATTCTTCCACCTGAGCTGTGGATCGCTGCAGCTCTGCCAGAGTTACCAAGGGCCTCTTGGTTGCTTCTCCAATTAATGTTCTCCTTGTCCTGCCTGTTAGTTTAGGTGGGCATCCATGTCTTGGTAGGTCTGCAGTTGGTCCATCCTCTCTCCATGTTCAGATTGGACAGAGCTCTGGGAGAAGTTCACAGCTTGGGACATTGTTTTAGAAACTAACCCTGCTGTAAACAGAACCAGAACTTTCTCTCTGACCTGTCTGCTGTGTTGCTTCGTCTTTATGATCCTGTTTCTTCTCTGATGTTCTTTAACTTGATGCTGGATGAAGATGCACTCTAAGGTTGATTAACTTTTCCTTCCACTTCATAACTAAATTTCTCCTAATTCTGCCCTGGTTGTAGAAGGTTTTCTTCTTTCTCCTGATTTCTCTCCCAGTTTTGTCCCATTTTTATTTCGATTTCATCCAGTTTTTTTTGGCACTTTATTCCTGAATTTATTCAGATTTTCTAGTTTAATGGACTTTTCTTCTGGTTTTATGTTGGTTTTATCCAGAATTTTGTCAGATTTTGTTTTCTGTTTTATCAGAGTTTTGTTCTTGGTTAATCCTACATTTTACCCTGGTGTTAAAAGTCCTTAGAGAAGCATTAAGGCCATTTCCTCACTTTTTGAAGTCCATCATTCTACTGAGAGGTTCTTCATTCCAGAGGAGCTGATAGTTGAGAAGGATTTAAAATTTAATGACAGTTTTTAATTGTTTAATTTTTCTTGTAAAATAATTTCATCCGAGAATGGTGAGAAAAATTGCCAGGCATTTTATCAGACTGCACTATTTTATTGCTTTGGGCTTTCCCTAACGTTTTATCTCCTTAGAAAGCATTCAGAGTTCTGTCCTTCGGATGCTAGTTCAATTAACGTGGCTTTTGGACCAGCACTCATGCAGTGATGATCCTACTTGTGTCCCGTTAGGTCCGCTGCACTGCCCGTCTTCAATCTGAGCCAGGGAAGAAGGGGCCAACATGGCAGCCAAAGCAGGAGACAACCCGGACAGCCTCATGACTCTGGCTACAGTCTTCTGCCTCAGGAATCTACGGAAGACCATGTGCTACCAAGGATTCAGGAACAAGCTCTGCATGCGCTCGGACATCTTCCTCCCGAGTGAAATCTGCGACAAACTCGTCAACACGTACGCAGAACTTTATTCGGTATCTGGGAAGGATTCTTTTTGTGTTTGTCATCTCACAGATTTAATTTTCTGTTTCCTCACAGATATATGGAGTTGGTCCACACAGACAGTAACTTTGAACCACGGGAGATCTTCTTCCAGCTGTTCTCGGACCCTCGGAGCACCAGACTGACCCGAGTGCAGCTGAGAGAAAACTTTGTCCTGGACAGAGATCTAGAAGCCATACGGAAGCAGGTGAAGATCCAAAACTCCTGACCTAGCTCCTCATTTCTTTCTTTTCCTTTCCCCGGGATTCAGACATTCCTGTAATCATCTGAGATGATCTGGAGCAACCAGACCTTCTGACGTTTTTATTGGACTTTGGCTCATTTTCACTCTGTTTCAGTCCATTTCTTCTACAAAATGCAGAGAAATTAGTTTTTTGTTTACTAGGAGACTTAAGGGCTGATCTGTATTCAGGCTAAAAAGGCTCCTAACGTAAGGGATGAACCGGGAATGTCATTATTAGAGATGGACCGATCCGGCTCTTCCTGGCCAATACCGATTATGGTTTTCTTTAAAATTTCAGCTTCTGATTTCTTTTTTGCGTGTGGATTATAACTTATGAAACATAAAATATGTGTTTCATGTTTCTTTAATGGAGTTAATAGTTGTGAATCCAACATGAACATTTATAAGATTTTTACTGAACTAGAAAACGTGGATCAAATTTATTCTGTTGATGGAAAGTTTATAGACTGAAAACAGTCGATATTGTAAATTTATTAAACAAACAGGGAAAAACATTCCGATTTTCAGCATCTGTTTGGGAAAATTAGCTGATTTATTGGTGTATTTCTAGTACTTCTGTGTAAAATGTTTTTAAAAAGTGTTTCTTCTGCCAGGACCTGATTGAGCTCCACCTCACCTACTGCAACAACCTATCGTCTCGCAGCCTGAAAACACTCACCAGCTTCCGTGAGACGTTGGTTTCGCTCAGTCTGTTCGGGTGCAGCAACATCTTCCACAGAAAGGGAGCCCCGCTCGCCTGCACCGAAGACACAGAGGACGAAGACGAGGACGATGAGATCCCTGCTTCTCCACAGACCTTGGAGACGGACTTTAGCTTCCAGGGATTTAACCGCCTCAGGCTGCTCAACCTGGGCGGCCTACATGAAGACGTGGAGGCTGAGAACCTGCTCAAACCCCTGAGGTCCATCACCTCTTTGGATCTGTCGAATGTACACTTACAGGGAACCGCTTTTCTCACTCAGTGGAGGGACAGACTGGCCTCTCTTGTTCTCTACAATGTGGACCTGTCAGAGGAACTGGTCAGTACAGTGTTGGAGCTGGTTAACCTCAGGTAAGATGCTTCTGTATAAGCTGGAGATATTATGAGTAGATGGAAAGGTCTAAATATGAAAAATCCTTTCATTTTGAGTTCAGATGTAGGAGATTTATCCATTTTTCTTGTTTTGGATTAAATTATCTTCTTCAACTTCATCTTAAACAAATCCATTAGTTTAGGTGTCCCACGGGGAACAGTACTTGGGTCCCTTTTTGTTTCTCTTGGATTCAGTTGCTTCTTCACAAGTAGCCGCTCAGTACCAGTTTTAGTTTTAGTACCTGAGGATCTGACGGATCCCACAGCTTCATCTTCTGACAGAGTCCTGAACTTCATCATAATTACTTTTACCGCTCTGTTTGCAGTCTCTGAGTGCAAATATGTTCTGAAAGATGGGTCAGAAAGACTAGAATCTTAACCATGTTCTGAGGATAATTTCATAAATTCCCACTGTGTGATTCTTAGTGATTCAGCACTTCTTTTTTTTAACCAGTTTACCAAATTTCCCAAATATAATCATGAGAAGTAATTGGTTGAACTATATTCTAATTTCTTCTTAGTTTTTTTATGTCTTATGTTTGGAAAATCATTTGAAATCTTCTCTATTTTATTCTTACAGGCGTTTGTGAGGCTTTAGAAAGCAGAATTCCACAGAAAGCAGTCGGGAAAAGCTTTTTAAATATCTAGCCTTACTTTCTATTTATCAAGGAATGTCCCATTGGGATATGACGCTTCTTCCAGGAAGATAGGTCAATATGAGCGGCAACATTTTAAACATAAATTCATGGGCTGAGAAACACAAAGTTAAAGACAAACACGTCATACACAATAAGATTCTTCAAACTGACAAATGTTTTTCAAAGGTCCTTCTTTCCAGCCAATTTTTAACAAGTTGCGAGGGTCATGCAGAGTAAAGAAGCGTTTTTTAAGAGCCTTTAGGTTTATAGTTAAGTTCTAATAGAGGAGATTGAATTAATGACAATTAATGACAATATCCCCCTCCAGTACTTAGAATTCAGGGTCAGAATTAAGGACTCATCGCTTAGCTTTCCAACTTTCCTCAGCCAGGACAAGAGTCAGGATGTAGAGCGATCCTGGGTGTTTGTGGTGGGACTGTTGTGTGAAAGTGCTGCAGATGTATAGAGTGTAGTGAAAGCCGAGGAGAGTGGCTCACAGCTGTGGAAGATAGCAGGAGAAACAATGTAATTACTTACGATGAGCGATAATAGTCTAAATAAAAAAGTTTTTTTATTTTTTTTATTTATCACATTCCAGCCATTTTTCTTAAAGGTCCTGTGTGTCACCTAGAGTTTAGATGGGTCTATTCAACAACTTGCAGTGTTTTCGTTGAGGTCAGGTGGAGGGGAATCATCAGGTAGTTTTAGATCAGAGCGCTGCTTATGCAATAAACATCACAATGTCTTCCTGGATGGTTTAGAGTTCAGTGTCATAACTGAAGGGTCAGCTTTAAAAATCACCAGTTATGGGGTACCTCAGGGATGAGTACCTGGCCCTGTTTGTTTTTCATCTAGATGCTTCATCTCAGTGAACCATACTTATCAAGACAATTTGTACGCAGATGAGATTCAGCTGTAAATCTCTGGGACCTGAAGGTCTAGGATCCTGGGTTTACACGCTGCGATTGTTCTGGGAAAATGTTCCAGACAAATAGGATGTAACGAAAAAAGGATCCCAAGGCCATGGAAAATAGTAGAAAATGAAACTATGATTTTTTCATATATATCTCCCAACTAGTTTAAATAGACCTCAGAAACTTTTTATGCTCGTTTTAGAAGACGTTCTCTTTTCTTTACCCTCATTTTCACTTTTGACGTTTGAAGAATGCTGTGAGAATTAAGTCATGGTTTGTAGTTTAACATCTACACTTCACAACCTTGGTGTGTTTGAATAGGAAATCCCCCACTAAGCAAACGTTAGAAGACATCCTGAGTTATTAAAAGAAACCAGATCAGCCTGTCGCTTCAGCTCCTGAAAGCCTGCAGCTTGTTTTCTACTACAGGTTAATGTCATGCTTCATCAAACCTGTTCCAGATTGTTCAAAACTTATCCTGGTTTTAAAATAGAAACATCAGATATTTTCCAATCAGGAACAAACGTCTTTATTTCAGTACTTTGTACATTATCGGATAAACATTTAGAATTAAAAGCTAATTCTTTTTTGTGTTTATTTTTTTGAAAACAGTTTAAATTAGTGAGCACCTTATTGAGGCTCTTCTGTGTGTTCTCCTCTGGGTTCTTCTCCAGACATCTGGATATTTCCCGGGAGAGCAGACGGAATACGAAGTTTAAGATGACCAGGAAGATCCTGACCGTCATCGTTCAGCGTCTGGTCAATCTGGTCTCCCTGGACATCTCGGGTCACATAATGCTGGACAACTGCACGGTGCCCCACTTTGAGGAAGCTATGGGCCGTCCCAGGTGGAGGTCCATCTGACTGTCAGATAAATCAGATTTTATTTTCCATCACATAACAAATGTTGGTCTTTTCTCCTAGTTCTGAACCCTGTAAAAGCAGCATCTACCCGTTCCAGGAGCTGAAGAGGCCGCTCCAGTTTCTGGGCCTGTATGACACCACCCTGTGCAATGTGACTCACATCCCTGCATATAAGGTACCGCTCAGCTGCTATAAAGAGGGCTGAAGGGTTCACTGATAATTGACCTTTAGAACCGTTCCTTAAATTGTTGCTTCTTGGTTTCAGACATCCCAGGAAAATGGCCTAGAATATCATGTTTTAGAGTTTAAAACTTCCTATAAATCCAGAAAAAAACAGGGTACAATCCAGAAAAATGCACATTAAAATAAGCAAATTGGATAAAATCAGGGGGTAAATTGTGGTTTACACCAAGACAAAAACTGGATAAAATTAGAATGAAAGTGACGTTAAATCAGCAGAAATTCTCTTAAAACCAACATTAAATTCAGGATACGTTCAGATTAAAACCAGGATGGAAACGGGAATAAAACCAGACTGAAACCAGGATAAAATCAGGACAAATTAAAAATTAAAACCACGCTAAAAATTGTAAAAAAACCAAGAAAACATCAGGATAAATTTGGGATGAAATCAGGATAAATTCAGAGTAAAACAAGGATGGAACTAATATCAGAATAAATGTTTATCTATTCATTGATTATCGCCATGAAACATCTGGATAAAACCAGGAAGAAATCACGACTAATATCAGATAAAACCGGGATAAATGTGGTGTAAAACCAGGATTAGTTTGGGATAAATATTCGTGGTAATTTGGTCTCCTGGGAAGACTGGCAGGAAAGTTTTCCAGGAATAATCTTTCTCCCTGCGACCTCTCAGGTAACCGGATCAAAAAACGAGGACCAGGTTCTGAATGCCATAGAAACGTACACAGAGTTTCGTCCGGAGCTCGCCCACAGAGCCATCAACCAGCTGTTTGACATCGCCCGGATACAACACTGCAGCCAGCTGCTGCGAGCCCTACAGGTCGGACCCGGACGTCTGATTTCCCCTTTCATCCGTGCCTCAGGTCCTCATAGTTTCTGCTCTTTGCTAACAGCTCGTCATCGCAGCTCTGAAGTGCCATAAGTATGATAAGAGCATCCAGGTGACGGGCAGCGCAGCTCTGTTCTACCTGACCAACACGGAGTACCGCAGCGACCAGAGCGTGCGGTTACGCCGGGAGGTCATTCAGGTGGTGTTGAACGGGATGGAGCAGTACCAGGAGGTCACTGTAAGTCATCTGTGGGGGAATTAACCCAGATGGTTCTGTTTGGTAGGAAACATGTGGCTTCAGTGAGGTGATATCTTCTGATCTGCTAATGTCTTCCTGTTGAAACATCTCCGTTTTCCTGCTTCAGGTCCAGAGAAACTGCTGCTTGACTCTGTGCAACTTCAGTATTCCAGAGGAGCTGGAGTTCCAGTACAGCCGGGTCAACCAGCTGCTCCTGAAAATCCTGGAGCCCGCCCGGCAGGACGAGTCCATCCAGAGGATCGCCGTTCACCTCTGCAACGCTTTGGTCTGCCAGGTGGACAACCACCACAAGGAGGCTGTGGGGAAGATGGGATTCGTCAAGGTAACTCCACCTGGATCACGGTGCCTCTTTATAACCCCAGGAGGATCTAACGTGGTGGGTTCCAGAGAGATGGAAATTCACATGATGAAGTTAGATTTGATAGAAACATTCCTGTTCTCATCAAAGTAGACTAGAAGATTTCAGAATAATGTTTGAGGGATGCTGCGTGAAGAAGACATCCTTCCTGCCCCGACTTTGTTCTTTGATCCTTAGGAAGAACTTAGAAGATCATTTTCTTTTAAGCTAAACTGACGCTTACTTGTACCCATAGTGTTTCTGTAGCAGATCTGACAGGTTGAACAAAACCTTCAGGTCCAGTTTCTCCAGAACCATTCAGAGCTGAAATCTTCTGGGATTCTGTAAAAGTGTGAATCATTTTGACATGGAAAATGTTTTGGAACCCGTTGACTCCTCTAATGTTTCTGACCGGTGAAGCTTCTGGTGAAAAATGACGGCGGGTCAGGTGATTTGGACTCTGGAGTGGGAGGTGAAGGTCAAGGGGTAGTTGGTCCAGTTTTCTCTAAGATTCTTCAAAACGTAAAGCGACAAACTTTATTGGAAGTTTTATGATTAGAAACTGGAGCAAACATTTTAAACAGCTGCATGTCAGTCAATTAGAATATTTTATCTGGCTCTTCTTTACTTCAGGAATTCAGTTCAAAAATGAAATTCGTAAATAAATTCGTTCCTCTTAGAGGGTTAGATAGATAAAACTCCTTTTTCTGATAATCCTGCTAATTCTGGATTTTAACAAATGAAAAAACTTATTTTCTCAGTAAATTTGAGTTTTACATCAAAGGGATCCGAACTTATTTCTAATGCAAAAACGTGCTTTCTAGTTTTACTGTGGTATTTTTGTGGCTGCTTTGAGGACTTCTGAAATGTTGACTTTATCTCCAAACTCCTTCTCTTTTTAGATATGATTAATTTATCTTTAGTAAATGGGTATGTACCACAAGCTTTTAAGGTAGCTGTAATTAAACCTTTGCTTAATAAAACCTTCGCTTGATCGAGATGACTTAATAAATTACAGACCTATATCCAATCTTCCGTTCTTATCTAAAATTCTTGAGAAAATAGTTGCTAATCAAATGTGTGAGCATTTACACAGCAATGACCTGTTTGAAGAGTTTCAGTCAGGTTTCAGAGCTCATCATAGCACTGAAACAGCTCTGCTGAAAGTCACTAATGATATTCTTATTGCCTCAGATAATGGACTTGTGTCTGTACTGGTTCTGTTAGATCTCAGTGCTGCATTTGATACAGTCGATCACAATGGTCTCTTAGAAAGGCTGGAATATGCTGTAGGGATCAGGGGAACAGCGCTAGGCTGGTTAAATCTTATCTCTCTGACAGATTCAGTTTTGTGTCATGTAAATGATAAATATCTATTAAACTCCAGGGCTTAATTGTGGAGTACCACAGGGTTCAGTACTTGGGCCAATTCTCTTTACTATATATATGCTTCCAATAGGTAAATATTCAGCAGCATAGGATACATTTCACTGTTACGCTGATGACAACTCAGCTTCTACTTATCCATAAATCTGATGAACCAACCAGTTAGATATAGACTACAAGCATGTCTTGAAGACTAAAAACTTGGATGACTTTAAATTTTCTGCTTCTAAAATTCAGACAAGATAGAAGTTGTCGTCTTTGGACCGGAGTCTTTAAAAAGAAACTGCCTTAGTGAATCACTTACCTGGATGGCATTAATTGACTCCGATAATAAAGTAAAACAAACCTTGGTGTTATTTTGACCAGCGGACATGTCATTTAAATCCCATATTAAACAGGTTTCTAGAATTTCCTTTCATCTCCGGAACATTGCCAAAATTAGAAATATCCTGTCCAGGATTGATGCTGAACAAAACTAGTCATGCATTGCTGTACTTCAAGAGCTGGACTATTGTAATTCTTTACTATCAGGATGTCCACCAAATGCAGCTAAAAGCCTTCAGCTGATTCAAAAATGCTCTGCAGCAAGAGTTTCTGATGAAAAATATGAAAAAGAGAGATCATATTTCCCCTACTTTAGCTTCCCTTCATTGGCCACCCTGTTAAAATCCAGAATAGAGTTTTAAAATTCTCCTCCTCACATATAAAGCCTATGTAATGATCTAGCTCCATCATACATCAGAGATCTGATTGTTTCCATACGTTCCTAACAGAGCACTTCGTATTCCTAGACTGCAGTTTACTGGTGGTTCCAAAGTCTCTAGAAGTAGAATGGGAGGCACCAGGTCCCTTATATAGTTATCAGCCTCCTACGTAGGAACCAGCTCCCAGTTTTAGTCCATGAGGCGGACACCCTGTCCTACTTTAAAGGCTAGGCTTAAAACACTTCCTTTTATGATAGCTTATAGTTATAGTATAAGAGTGGCCTATAGTTATCCTGAGCTATCTCTGTAGTTATGCTGCTATAGGCTTAGCTTAGCTGCGGAGGACATTAATGACCACTTTCACGCCTCTTCGCTACATTCTCACACTACTCTCAATTTTGCATTATTTGCTGTATTTCAGCTTTTAACTTTGTTCCTCTCTCTTTTCTCTGCTAGAAGCTACACCTGCCTGACTCTGTGTCTACCTGTGACACCTTTCTGGAGAGGGGCATCGTCCAAGCTTCTGCTGGCAACAACTTAATGCTCACCCTCTACCGATGATCCAACTTGGCCCTGTCTTTCAGGTTTAACCCTTTCTCTCTCCTAGACATGGCTACTGACTGAGCTTTACTGTAACTAACTCTTATGTGCTCTCTTCAGACTCTAACTTGAAACTACGGCTCAGAGTTTATCTGTTCTTTCTTTCTAGGTGAAATGACTAAGGAGCTACATCCATTAACATTTACTTTCTCCATAGAAAGTACTCCTGGATCAGTGCCTTCTTGTCTATTTGTGTCTCTGCTCTGTTACTCTCTAACCCCCAGTCGGTCGTGCAGATGGCCGCTCACACTGAGCCTGGTTCTGGTTCTGCTGAGGTTTCTTCCTGTTAAAAGAGGAGTTTTTCCTCTCCACTGTCGCTACATGCATGCTCAGTATGAGGATTGCTGCAAAGTCAACGCAGTGACTGTCCACTGTCTCTACATGCTCATCAGGAGGAGTTGAGCCTGCAAGTCACTCGACTGGATGCAATCTGCTGGTTTCCTTAGACAGAAAAACTTTTTATCCAATTTGAATAATAACAGAATCTGGCTGCACTGTTCAATGTTAGATTTAATTGTAATGTATGAACCTGACTTTTGTGAAGTGCCTTGAGACGACATGTGTTGTGAATTGGCGCTATATAAATAAACTGAATTGAATTGATGTAACGGCCTACACAAATCACGGGACTTATTGCTAAAGAGGATGTTCATAGAGTGCTGTATCCAAGCATATTAATGGAAGGTTTAGTGGAGTGTTTAGGAAACTGATAAAATATATAAAAAGTTTGAATTAAATTTCTGAAATAAATGTACTAATTTAGTGAGATGTACTCGTAGATTTAAGGGATCCAACTCTTCATTTTGGGGAATAAACCCTGCTTTTCACTACAGTTGGTCTGACATGAAGAACAGACTCGTTTTTAGCTTGAATGAATGTTTTACTCCTCCCCTCTTCTCAGACCATGCTGAATTTAATTCAGAAGAAGCTTCAGGATCGAACGGTGAGTTTTCATCTTATTATCCAACATCCACCGCCTGCTTTAAATGAAATACTTCCTGTTTGTCTGGGAATCCTGTGTTAAAGATGGTTTTGGATGTTTGTTTCGCCACAGTGTGACCAGGTCATGGAGTTCTCCTGGAGCGCCCTCTGGAACATCACCGATGAGACACCTGACAACTGTCAGATGTTCCTCAACTGTCGCGGGATGAGTCTCTTTCTGGAGTGTCTGGAGGTAAGTCCTCACATCTCTTCTGACTAAAACCTGACTTACCTGCTTCAAGGAAGTTTCCTAAACAGGGATGATGTGGAGTATTTCTGAGCAGTCAGTGTCTTACCTACTGCAGGTATCAGGTCAGATTATCTCTTCATGTTCTAATGGTTAAACTGATGGCTCTGCAGGAGTTTCCAGATAAGCAGGAGCTTCACCGCAACATGCTGGGGCTTCTGGGAAATGTTGCTGAGGTAAAATCTCTGAGGCCACAGCTGCTCACGCCACAGTTCATCACTGTGTTCAGGTGAGAAATTCAGGTTACCTGGATCAGCGGTGTGATTCAGGTACCCAGGAACATTCCCTAAAAAAGGTCTAAGTGATGTGAGGAGGTATCTGAGGAGGCTCTTAACGTTGCTCACTGTTTCATCCTGTCTCCCTGCTGCTGTTTGATGCAGTAACCTGCTGGAGAGCAAAGCGGACGGGATAGAGGTGTCGTACAACGCCTGTGGCGTCCTGTCACACATCATGTTCGACGGTCCTGAGGTTTGGACGATGGACGAGCCGAGGAGAGACACCGTGATGGACAGAATGTGGGAGGCCATCCAGAGCTGGGACGTCAGCTCACGCCGGAACATCAACTACAGGTGATGGTTGTTAGTGTTGTTCAATCGTTGTTCATGAAGCATCAGGGTGGTGTTACCCCAGCTGTTAGCCCGTCTCACACAGCAGGGGTTAAAATTAGGTTCTACCTGTTGACTCATTCAGAGATGAGGCTGAAGGTCAGAAGATTATATGATGGAGGCGAGTTAGACCAGAAGGTTTAAAGCAGGTATTTTATTCATCCATCCATCTATCCAACCAACCAGGCGTCCATCCATCCATCCGTTCATCCATCCATACATACAACCGTCTGTCCGTCCATGCAGAGATCTGCTGGTTATCACCTGTTAAAGTATTGTAATATATATATATATATATATATAAGTATTGTATTGGAATATACTTTAGAGGAGTGAAGTGTGGAAGTCCTGGATCTGTAATAGAAACTTGCAGGCCTCTCTGTTTGGAACATGTTTCTGCTTCTTGTTCCTGAGTTTTCCATATTGTCCTGCAGGTCATTTGAGCCGATCCTTCGCCTGCTTCCTCAAAGCATCGCTCCTGTCAGTCAGCACTGGGCCACCTGGGCTCTCTACAACCTGGTGTCGGTTTACCGTGAGTATCTGCAGGGTTTCACTCCGTTAGCTACCAACAGAACCGCTGTCAGGTGGACTCTGTTAAACATATTGCTGTTAACAAACCAGAAGATTTGTGACGCCAGGAAGATTTAGACTTAGGACAAAAAGCAACAGTTGCTTCATCATAAATATCTCTTTAATGATTTCCTTGATATCTAAAACATGTGTTTGTCTTCTGGTTGAGATGTACTTATATTGTGCATGTGACACATTCTGTGGATTAATTTTGGTCTGTTTTTATCTGCAGCAAGTAAATATTGTCCGCTGCTGATAAAGGAAGGTGGAGTGAGTCTTTTGGAGAAAGTTCTTGAACTGGAGAGTTCCCAACCAGAGACCAAGGACATGGCAAGGTGAGCCAGACTCTTTTTAGTTTTACTGTTAGGCTCTACTCACTCACTTCTACAACAACGGTGTTATCCTCATAAAGTCATAAAGATTAATCAGTAGCATCTATCCCAAGGCCTTACTTTCTGTTACTGCCAGACATCCTGAAGCTTCAGATTTACCTGCCTTGATCTGCAGTCAGCTGGTGTTGAAATATTTATAACAAGTTCAGCAGAGTTCACTATAAAACATAAAACCTGCTGTAAAGTTAATTTTATATCTGTGATATTTTTCTGTAACAAACAAATTCTCTCGAACCTTTGGGACGAAAGCGAAACTGCACAATACTCATAAAAACTTTGATGCCCTTTGACCTTTTTCACGTCACATTTTCAAGTCTCACAACCAGAAACACAGAGTAGGACATAACGCAACAGGGAGGAATGAATTCTGGGATTTAAAGTTTTTGCAAATAAAAATCTGAAAGTGTAAATCCAACGAGACCAACTGGTACCAGAAGGAAATAGAGCCCAGCTGTGTGTATAAATCCAGCTGAACACGTCCCAGGAATGGACAAACTGACCCAACAGAACTTTACAGGAACTTCACACAAAAATTAGATGAAAGTAACAAAGTTTGTGATGCAGATGGAAACATTTATCTTTAAATCTGGATGTTGAACAGGCTTCGTTCTGACCTGGCCAGGCAGAAGCTTCTTGCTGGTTCTGCTTTTCTTTGGACTCTCCGAACCCAGCTGCTCACAAGGATGCAGCAGGGGCAGAAATGATCTGGCATTTATGAAGGAAAGACCAGAAGGGAACTATTGTTGAAAGAAACTTTGTCGCAAGCAATGTAGCAGCAACCATGTGGAAGAAGATCAGATGAAACCAAACCAGAACTTTCAGGACCACAAACAAAACATGGGGAGGAAAACTAGCACTGCACATCACCCACATCATCCCTATAGTGAAACATGGTGGTGGCAGCATCATGCTGTGGGATAACTTTTCTTCAGGAGAAACAGGGAAGCTGGTCAGAGTTGATGGGAAAATGGATGGAGCTAAATCCAGGACAGTCCTGGAAGAAAACCTGAGACTGGGCTGGAGGTCCACCTTCCAGCAGGAGAACCACCCTGAACATACAGCCAGAGATACAATGGGATGGTTTAGACCAAGAATTCTGATGTGTTAGAATGGCCTAGTCAAAGTCCAGACCTAAATCTAACTGGGAATATTTGGCAAGACTTGATAATTGATGATCACAGATGTTCTCCATCCAATGTGACTAAGCTTGAGATGTTTTACAAAGAAGAATGATGAAACATGTTCAGTCTGTAGATGTTTAAAGCTACATTGACCACAGGGGTGAATATAAATGCAAGCCACACTTTTCAGATGTATTGTTTTTGTTAGAGCTGTTGGAAACCATGTTTAATTGAACTTTCTTTGCTGCTCTTTCACACAAAATCCTTTATAGTCGGTGTTTGAAACGTGACAACATGTGAAAAGGTTCTGTTTATGCTTCTGTTTTCCAGGAAAGTCATGGAGCAGTGTGAGACCTTCAAAGAGGACCCGATGGAGACGAATAACGGACAGGAGGTAAACTACGGACAGAGAGGCTGACACCACAGGAACCAGAACTCCCAGTAAACACATCTGAACCTGAGGAACCTCCTGCTGTCGTCAACACCAGGGTTAATCGTGTGCATTCTCTAAATTTTTCCTCTTGTTTCGTAGAGCAGAACGTGTCCTGGACTAAACCTGAATGTGTGACACATCATAGGAGCTACGATGTTTAGTTGGGAGGGGCTGCGCATCTCTTCAGCTGGGTTGGGGGACTGTTCTCTCTCCGTGTGTGTGTGTGTGTGTGTGTGTGTGTGTGTGTGTGTGGAGGATTTAGCAACACAGATACATAGTTCTCAGATGGGACGTCCCTTCTCTGTTAACGCCTCTGGACTATCCCAGACCGCCATCTGAGGCCTCGGCTCGCGGCGGCCGGCTCGTGATCAGCGAATATTATCGGATTTGCGGTCCAGCTGCTGGTGGCCCGGCGGTGGACTCGTTTGTTAAATATGTAAATATTCAGTGTGGGTCTCATCCTTTTACTGTGTGGATGTTTTATAATAAGGCTGTAAACACTCATGACTTCATGCTGTATTTAAATCTAACTGATCTGCTGTCAGCGCTGAGAATCAAAACACGGCTACACCCAACAGTTCTGGATCTGTCCCAGATCATCTTCTACCTGTCCCTCTTTTCTCCACCTTCCACCTGATTATGGAGGCAAAAACACCTGAAATCAGATAAATTATCTAAAACCCAGGAGCCAGATGAACAAAGGCACAAGGTGCCCACTTTGTGTTGGATTCATACATTTGCTCTGATGTTTCATGAATTTCTGGAATTGTGACATTTAAATCCGATGAACTGGTCCCATTTCCATCTGAGCCATCAGAGGAGGCAGAAAACTCAGATGTACGCAACAGCTGAGAGGAACCACAGAAGGTTCTCCTTAAGAATTAAAGGAGGTTTTTTAATTTGTGTCTCAGATCTCAAACAGAACAAAGACCGCTGAATCGAGACGATCAGTCCAACCAACGTGGAGCAGCTTCCTCTGCTTCCTGTCCAGCTATGGGAGTAATCAGGAACGCCAGTGATGGGAACGCTGAGTGGACTGAATGCTCAGATCGCAAAAAATAAATGATTGGAAGTTCAGTGAATCAAAACAGGCCAGCGGAAATCTGTAAAATGAAGGAAAAACGAAACGTTTTGAAGCAGAACGCTTGACCTGACATTCCGGGTCAGCCTTAACTTCTGTATATTTCATCGGGTCAGAACCATCATCACACTCTAAGCTAAACATTCTGTGGGGAAATCTGTAAAAGTCCTGAAATTTAAACTGAGAAAAACTGGAAAATGATAACTGGGTCAGGTAAGGTCCAACGTTCTGTGACCCGGTTAAACTCTGAACGCTGGTTCTGCTGAGAAGGATGGCTAGACTATGTAGGTCCAAATAAAGCTAAGTTTACTCACATCATCAGTTTGACTCGGAGAACACCGGCTTTTTTGAAGCCTTCTCACTTGGAAAGATGGCCGAAATATCGGAAAAAATCCAGAATCTTTGGGAATAAGATGAATCTGTACGGAAAGATGGAACCCAGTTTGTTATTTGATCTGAAATAATGATGTTTCTGATGAATAACCATGATCGTCATTGTGTTTTCAGCACAGGTTGTTGGAGCTCAGTGATTTGTCTCCATCTGGGTTCAGTTCTTAGAACTTTATTTTAGAGTTTCATTTTGAGTCGGGTTCTTCTTGGTTCCATCCTCCAAAATCTGCCAGGATTTCCTCCAGGATCATCGAAGCAACCTTTCATTTTGTTGTTTTCTCCCCTCTGGGAGGAAAATGTTATATTTCTGATTAATTCCCATTTAGCATCACTGATGTTTTCAACCTGTTTCTGGTTCTGGCCGTGATGGCTTTACTCTCTGACCTTCCTGGTTCTGATGTGCAGTTTTCCTCTGATTTACTCTAATCCGACGGCTTCATTTGAGTTTTGGTTCCTCCTCGCAGTCATGAAGGTCTCAGCCGGGCTTCTTATTGATCCGATTTCTGGTTTAGAACTCTGATTAGGTGTTAATTAAGAGCTCCCATGATCATTCATTTCTATTCTAGAGACCTGTGCAGTATTTGAACACAAATTGTCTCCAGAAGATGAGGAGCATTTTCAGCCTCCTGCTCATCTGATTTGAATGTTTTAGTTAGTTTTTGTTTGAAGCTGAACAGAAAACTCGACTGTTTTTGATTATTTATGAAAATAAAAACCTGCTCCGGTCTCATTCAAACTTTTATCTGAAGATGTTTCTGTTAACATTGATTTCTTCTCTTACTGCTGAAGAGTTTGATCTGAAATGGAGTGAAGAGTAAACGGTTCCATTCTGTTGATCTCAGTAGCTTTATGACTATAATGTAAAAATATGAATAAGCAATAAACATGGAGTGGTTAAATGAGCCGGTGTTAGACTGTTTATACGTAGCAGAGAGAGGAATAAGAGAAACAATGAATAAATTACAGCCCCAAATATTTTCTAAAAATAAACTGAACCGCAGGATTTAAAGTTTTATTACAAAACTAACTTTTATAAATAGAAGCTTCCAGACTGGGACAAACTGAGACATTAACTCTTGATATCTTTTGGTAGGGTTTGTTTTCCGGGGGGGAAACAAATTAGCCCATAATTTTTTATTTTAAAACAAATCCTTGCTGCGAACATTTCTACTGAAAAGCAAATGTTATTCTTCAAAAAGATGTTTTATAGTTTACATCTGAATGTTCACCGCTAGATGGCAGTATAACATTTTCATTTTAGTTTTCATCTCATTGAGTTTCTTGTCTGAATCATCAACTCCAGCATCCTCTGAAATCAGAAATCGCACCAACCATGACATTAAAATCCAATATGGCTGCCAGCTGTAGAAACAGGGCAATCATTGCTAAAATAAACAGTTCATTCTCACTTCTGTCTTCATGTGTCTTATTAAATTTATCACATAGTTTTGTACCATATATCACGCCATCTAGCTGTTGAACGTAACGCTACATTTGTTAGAAACGGAGAATAAATTACTGCAGGTGAGATAATCTGCCCAGAGATTTCTGCTAAAAAAAATGCTGAAACATCATTTGTTCCGCTTTCCTAGTTGTGTATGACGTCATGCGCCATAATTTCTGTGTAAGACATCACGCGGCATCATTTCTGTTTGGCCCTCGCCGCCTTCCGTAGTTTCTAGTGCCGCCTGCTGGCTGTGAAGGCGGAAGTTCCAGCAGGCTAACCTCCCTCTGCCCAATAATTCATTCCTGTTTTTTGGAAAAAGGTGAAAAGGAATACAGACTTAACTGCCCAGACATGTCTACTGCCTACAAGAACAGGTGAGTTCTGCTCTTCAGGCGGGTTTCAAAGCGAACAAAGAAAAAAGCTCATTTAAACGCATTAAAATCTGTTAGCTAAAGCGAACAGCTGCGCTAACCAAACAAAGGCTGACTTCACGTTTAAGATACAGTTATTGAATCTAATCAGTCTGTAATACAACAGAGTTTGTGACGGTTTCTGTCTATTGTTAAGCCATAGATAATGTTTCTACCGGTCGACACAGTTAGCTGTGTGATTAGCCTCATTAGCTCCCTGTTAGCAGATCAGCTGACCCGGTCCAGCTGCTGACAGCTGGATTCTGACAGACATCAGTCTGCAGATAAGCTGCTGCTGGCAGAGCATTAAATCAGGTTGACCCAGACTGATGCTCATGTGTTCAGCTCATGGTCTGTAACACTTTAATATGACTGGAAGCTGCTTCATGTCTTCTGATTTCAGGATGGTTCTTAGATCTTCTGCATCTAGTTTCCATAAACAACCTCCGTGTTGTTCGGGTCTTTGTTGTGTTTCCCATCATATCAGCCACATGTGTTGATCCATTCACTCTGCCTGGGCAGACCTCACTGGTTCTGATGTAGAAGGACACCGCCCTGCCCTGCTGCTGGGCTCAGTCATCAGCCAGAGGGAACACTGACTCAGCTGGTTCTGATCCAGTAACAGTCTGTGATTTAACCTGTCTGTGATGCCAAGTATCTCGTCCTTTCTTCAGAATCCAGGAGTTTAAATCAGCCTTGGGGGAGGAGAACATCAACCTGAAGACCCTCAGGGAGCTGAGCTTCAGCGGTAAACTTCTCCTCCACTTGTTTTAAACTCAGCTCTGATCGTTTTTATCTGACTGGGTTTTTCTGTAACGCAGGAATTCCTCACGAAGAAGGAATCCGCTCGCTGTGCTGGAAGGTAAGGTTCTGTCAGCTGGAGACCAAACAGCACCGATTCTTACTGGACTTCAGACAGTATTTATCCTGTGGAGCTCACACAAAATAAATAGGATTTAAACGGATGCGGTGCTAAACCAGTCAGCCAGAACATTATGACCACCAACAGGACTTTCCGTCCTCGGGGGAGGAAAGAGGAGCTAGAGGATTGGATGAAAACCAAACTGTTCTGGTTCTGTTGGATGTCCCAGTCTGCAGGGAGCTGGTGCTTCAAACAAAGAACCCTCTGATCCCATAGAAGAGCTGCTGAATAGGCTCCTGCTGGTTCTGATGGAAAGCTGTCAGAACAGAGCAGCCCAGTTTGTTGTAGCTGCTCAGTACCAGTTCTGCCTGATGGCAGTGGCCTCTCCCAGCAGGATAAAGTTCTGTCCCAGTCTACTGAGGTGGTTCCAGAATGCTCCGAGGAACACAACAATCCGTTTAAAGTGTTCAGACTCTCCTGATCTCTGTGGGAGTTTCTGAACAAACGAGTCCAATCTGTGGAGATGCCGCCTCCTTTTAGAACGTAATGGACCTGCTGTTGACAGCTTGGATCCAGGAACCAAAGCAGGTCTTGAGAGGTCCAAAAGAGACCAGGAGGAGATAGATCATGGAGGATTTGGTGGTTAATGGTGGATTCATTTAACTTGTGGTCATAATGTTGTGGCTGACAGCTGACCTGTATACCCCTAACAGAACCCCTGACCCGTTCTGGACTTTATTCTTTGCAGCTCCTTTCGTCAGTAACAAACGGGTCATACATTTAACTTTAACACGGCGTTACATGATGTTGATGCACTTCCTTCTAAAACCTGTTGGAAAGTATTACCTGTGGTCCTGACCCGGCCCATTTCTCGTCTTTCAGATTCTGCTCAACTACCTGCCGCTCGATCAAACATTATGGGAGTCTTTCCTCAAAAAGCAAAGGTAAGAGAAGCAACCGACCCGCAGCAGACAGGTTGGACCTTCAGGCTGGTTCTCTTCAGAAAGTCCGACCCGATCCGTCTCTTACCACCACCAGCTGCCAGTAGGGGGCGTGGCTTAACGCTGTTGGCCTCCTGGAAACAGAAAAGCGTTTTCATTGGTTCATTCAGTGTGAGAGTTTCTGGTCAAGCCTTCATGTTCTGTTTGAATGAAACGAGACGGAACCAAGAAAGGTTCAGTTGAAACCCGTCCATAAATAATCCTGACTGTTTCCCAGACGTTCCTGTAGTCTTCCCAAGTGGTCTGGATCTACAGTTCTCCTGGTGTTCTGAGGCTCTTTCAGAGTTTGGACTTCGGCTGCTTGTTTTACTCATCCTGGCATAAAGCTGATAAATGATAATTCTCTCAGGTTCTGAGATCCGGTTTATCTGCTGAAGATTAACCTCCCTCTCTATCGAACAGGAAGAACCAAAGGTCCAAATAAAAGCTTGTTGTGTTTCCTTCTTCCTCTGACTGTCTCCATGTCTTCCTGTAGGGACGTCTACTCTCAGTTCCTCAGAGAAATGATCATCCAGCCCGGCATCGCCAAGGCCAACCTGGGCCTGTCCAGAGCAGATGTAACGTTGGAGGACCATGTAAGTCACAGTACCGATGAGATGCAGCTGGGTCTAGGTTTAAATGGGCCTGGTTCTGTTCATATGAATGGACTGTGTTGGTATAAAATGGTCCATGTATTGACCACAGTCGGTTTTACTGGACTGCTGAATGACGGTAACAGATTAGAGCTCAGTGACTCTGAAGAACGTCAGTCTGGAGAAGAATGAAGCTCCAGTGAACATCAGAGCTGCTCAGCAGGTGTCAAGGTTCTGGGTTTGGGTTTTATGTTTGGTTCCTGGTGGGGACAGTCGTGCTTAAAGTTGGACCGGGCAGTACTACAGGTGCTTTAATATTGTCCGTTGAGTGAATGTTGGGTCTGAATTGGGTTGGAGAAGCAGCTGGAACCATTAACAGCAATAGAGGATTATTAAAGCATCACTCGGTACTTTTCATAATCTGTATTGTTAAACGGGTCAGTAACTCTGATATCTGGGCTGCTTAAACCCGTTCCTCACACTCTGTAGCTCTGGATGTTTGCTGGAGGTTCTGCTGAGTCGGTACATTCCTTCTCAGCCACTGCTGGCGCTTTTCCTGTTGCACGAAGTTACAGAACTGAACTCTGTTATCAGCTCTGTTCGGACCGGCTCTGTTCTGACCAGCTCCGTTTGAGTTTTTATGATGCGGATGGAACCATCCCTGCTCCAGCTACAGACGGATATTTCTGGTTCTGATCGAAACTTTTCTGCTTTAAGTTTCTGGAGTTATTCTGAAACCAGGATTCTGTGTCTGTTTTGGTAGAAAAGCCCAAACAGAGTTCTCAGAACCAGGAGGATAATGACTGTTTGTCTTTCAGCCTCTGAATCCAAACCCAGACAGCAGGTGGAACACCTACTTCAAAGACAACGAGATCTTGCTGCAGATCGATAAGGATGTGAGGTGAGATCTTCGTCCAGGCGCTGGTTCTCTCGAACATCTGGCAGAGAAGAAAAGTTCTAACTTGAGTTTAAGGAATCGCTGAACGGATCCGGGTTTGTTTGCTGGTTTTCCAGGCGGCTGTATCCCGACATGGCGTTCTTCCAGCGGCCCACAGAGTATCCCTGCCAGCTGATCCTGGACCCTCAGAACGACTACGAGACGCTGCGTCGACGGGTGGAGCAGACCACTCTGAAAGCCCAAACGGTCAACCGGAACCGCAGCGGAGTCACAAACGTGAGTCTGTTGATGTTCCTATAGGTCAGACGCTGGTCCAGTAGAGGGCGCTGTTCTGTTCATTTAGATACTAGAATGAGATTCATTCAGGATGTTTAATGTGATCTGGATTATTTCCACTGATAATAGTAAAAATAAATAATTAATAATAATAAAATACGTATTAAACAAAATAAATAAAAAGATGAGAGATTAAAGTTTATTTGTAGCTAACTGTTATTATTATTTTTATTTTAAATAAATCTTTATTCACTTAAATAGATTTTTTTTATTCATATTCAGATTTATTTATGAATAAAATATAAAATAGAGCAGTTTACAGAGAAGACCGGAGAGAAATAAGTGAAACTAAATTTTAGTAAAAATAAAAAACTTTTCATTTGAAGCTGTTTTTCTTTTTCTTTTGTGTATTTTTGTATTTATTCCATTCAACCATAAATCTTAATAATCTATAATTTATTCTTTATGCTTAGCGTCAGGTGAGACGTTTTACCTTCTTAGGTGAGAGAACTCTGCAGGTCCTTCAGAAACCCAGGAGAACTCTTCCTCAGGACCGGTTTGAAAGATCCCAGGAAGGTCGGGTTCACATTATTTGGGGGGAACCGAGGACTGGACCAGGATCAGGAGTTCTGCTCCTACATATTGTCTCTCTGGGAGCTGTGATTATTCCCACCGCAGTGAAACCAGTTTTAGTTTAAGCTGTTTCTGCTCAGCTCTTCTTCTAACTCCTAACTTTACCGAAGCCGTTTCTCAGTCGGGTCGACTGCAGGGGGTCAGATTTCTTGTCTTACCTCCATCTTCTGATTCAGACCCGGATAGTTCTGTTTTCTGACCATCTGAACCCGTTTGCTTGTTCCAGGTCAGCTCTCCTGGGAAAGCTCTGAACCTGTATCCATCTAACGAGTACGAGGTTCTTCCTAACGGCACTGAAGCTCACTGGGAGGTGGTGGAGCGGATCCTCTTCATCTACGCCAAACTCAACCCCGGGATCGCCTACGTCCAGGGAATGAACGAGATCGTCGGGCCCATTTACTACACGTTCGCCACAGACCCCAGCAGCCAGTGGAAAGGTCGGAAAGTTCTGGATCTGAACTCTTTAAACTCATGAATGTTCTGATAACAGGCATGTAGAGGTTCTGGTGATGTTGATCTTGCTGTGGTCCTTCCTGCAGAGCACGCCGAGACCGACACATTCTTCTGTTTCACCAACCTGATGTCGGAGAACCGGGACAACTTCATCAAGAGCCTCGATGACTCCCAGTGCGGCATCACCTGCAAGATGGAGAGCGTCTACTCCATGCTGAAGGAGAAGGACCTGGAGCTGCACCTCAAGCTGGTAAAAAGCCTCTGGGTTTCTTTTCAGGATAGAGGGGAGATGTCAGGAGGAGCTCAGCCGCTCCCGCCTGTCTTTCCTCTGCTCCACTCTGGCGTTCAGGCTGACCCCCCCAGTAGAACCAGTCCTACCTGGTGTTGGACAGTGATCAGCGTCCTGATCCATTTTATCCTGTAAACTCCTTCAGGTTCCTTCCAGGGTTTAAAGGTAAACTCAGACCAGGAACATTTAGTAATTCCAGCTGTTTGGAGGAACATTTTCAGTCAGAACCAGAGAAGGCTGTTCTGGATCAGGACTCGGGTCCTTTGGAGAAATAAACGAAGACCAGAGTTCCAGATGTTCTGGAAGGCAGCACGTCTGGGTCCACCAACCTTCAGGATGGGAAGGAGGAATTTTCATCTCTGCTGTAATGAGGACGTTGTTCCGGTCCACGATGGAGTAGAGGTTCTGCTCTGTCTGCTTTCCAACCCTCATCGTATGGATCATGACTGAAGGAGTGAGGTTCTGAAAACAAGCAGCTGGGATGTCAGTCAGGGAAAAACTGGACCTCTGTTCAAGGTTTTCCAGGTCTGCATAAGCATCCATTTTTCTTTTCCTGCTTACCCTTAAAAAGGAAATTTAAAAAAAAAGGTTCTGGAAAGTTGAATCTGGAAAAGTTTGGAGTCTTTTTCCTCCGACAGAAAGCAGAACTTCTGCAGGGACTCGGTTGAATCCACTCTGTTTCTCTTTCCTAAAACGTCCTTTGATCCGTATTAAATCGTGTTTCCTATAAGCATCCTGTTAACGGGTCGGTTTTTGTGTCCCGGCAGGAAGAACAGAACATCAAGCCTCAGTACTTCACCTTCCGCTGGCTCACCCTGCTGTTATCACAGGAATTCCTCCTGCCGGACGTCATCCGGATCTGGGACACCCTGTTCTCTGACAAGGACCGGTTCCACTTCCTGCTCCTGGTCTGCTGTGCCATGCTCATGTGAGGCTTCCAGATTCTGCTATCAGTTCTCCTACAGTCCTGGTACCGTCCTGTAATTTTCACTGAATCCTGACCCGTCTCTCCTCTGTCTTCCTATTCAGACTCATCAGGGACAACTTACTGTCTGGAGATTTCACCACCAACATGAGGTTACTGCAGGTAGGTTCTTCTGGGTTAGTAGAAACCGAGAATGATCCAGTTCTGATCACTTCTGGGCTTTTATTAAAATAATTGAGGAAGCTTTAAAGTACAGAGAACCCATAAAAGACCCAAAGCTGGTTGGTTCATGTCTGCATTCATTGGTTGTGGCGGTGGGACTGATTCTGGTGACTTATTGGACCTGTAGCACCTTCCAGTACCTGGCTGATTTGCAGACCCAGTCCCAGATTTGGGTTCGGGGATAAAAGATGGTTCCAGATGTGAACATAGACGACTCTGAAAGGATTTCCAAATGTCAAATTGGACTCGATTTATCTTAATGTCGTCGCAGTTTCTGAATCGTTATCGGATCACAACGATTCCCACCTCAGTCCTGGTCGGGCTTTTTTGTTCAAAACGAAGAACCAGAAGAATTAATGGAAAAGATGAGTTAAAACTAATTGTTTTCATAAAATGTCCCAACCGTTCACCAAAGTCCACAGTTTATGGAAGAACCTTAATGTTAGCCAGTTTAACCATTCCAGAACCAGTTCAGATGTGTTTTTGGGTTCATGGTTCTGCTAGAACACCCAACTGGGTCAAAGTTTCAACTGTCTGGCTGCTGAGTTTCAACCTCGTCCTCATTCATTATTTTTATTCTGTAACGCAGCGGTCCAGCAGGCAGTGCAGCCTCCCCACAGCATGATGCTGCCACCACCATGCTGGCACAGACTCCTCCAAACATTCTCCTCATTCAGTCCAAGCAGCTCCGTCTTTGTCTCGTCTGTCCATCAAACCTTTCTCCAGCCTGGAGAGGTTCATCTCAGGTTCACTCCTCATGGGTCTGACCACCTGAACATCTTCACTAGAGCCTCCACTCACAGGACAGTGGAGAAAACCCATTTTTTTAT